>MVJL01003946.1:0-143280 GCA_002156465.1 Macrocentrus cingulum
GGGGTGGTGGTGCGAGAGAGTATGACAAGAGCAGTGTTCGTTAGTATAATTAAAATAAATTCAAATGACTTTCACTCATCCCTCGGTTCGTCACCCTCTTTGCAGTCTCATTCTTTTCGTGTGACTGTCTTCCATCGTTGGCTACCCCACCCTCTTACTGGCCTTCTGAATAACAGTTACTCGTGTCTGATGGACGCGTCTTCGCTACTCTGTTCGTACTTATACTTTCCTTTTCGCGCACAAATCCGTTGATTACTGCAAAAATCCGCTTACAAATTAAATAAAGCCTTGGGTAAAACAGCGCGCCGCTGCCGAAGAAAAGAAGTGGCAAAGATGGCAGTGTGGGGTGGGCCAACGGGTGCTTTAATATCTTAAGTAAACCCCTGGCTAGAGTAGAAGACTACAAAAAATTGGGGGACCATCGTGCCAGACGAAACAACGGATTAAAATGCAGAATAAGAATAGCAGCAGGCATTTTTCTATTTGTCTTTAATACCCCGCGAGCATGGTTGATTTTTTAAAATCTTGCTTTTTTAAAGTTAGCTATAAAAATAGTAGTTTTTTTTCAGATAAAATTAATTTGCCAGCCAATTAATGGATCATTATTTTAATCTAGATTCCGATAAATATTTACACACACTGGTGTTTAAACCAGCATGAGAGTTGGCAAAAAGAATGCGCGAGTGTGGTTTCGTTAATGAGAGTACGAAGCAGTGTCCAGCCATAGCGGGTGGTATTTGCGAGACTTTACCGCGAGCACTCGGGCTGTATATACAGCTTGTAGATTTTTTTTCTCCCTCAGTCGCCCTGAAATGCTTCTTGTGTAAGTAAAAATCTAAAGTGACTACCGAGATCTAAGTTTTAATTAGTTTATCTTGGCCGCGTGACTATTGAATATTTATAAGACCATCGCTCGTCCCGGGGAGCGACGAGAGGACGAGGTCCGCGCCAAGGGGTTGCCCAGGAGTTGGCCTGCTATGCCGGGGGTGGAGAGAGACGCACAGTAGTCGAATCTACTGACAAACATATATGTTTTTCAAGAAAATTCAAGTTTTTAGAATTTTTTTCAACGTTAAGGATTTTTTTGTCGCCGAGAAAAAAAAACAAAAACAAAATCAAAAAATAGATTTCATGAAAAATGAAAAAATAATCCCATATTGTTTTTTCTCTTTATAGGTATATTTTCAAATAGATTTGAAAGAATTAATTTTTTTAACAGTTACTTTGTGAACGAATTTTTTATAGATATTTTTTTTTCTACTGCAGATTTTTTTCGTTCAACTGAAGCGTGTTGAGACAGATCCAAGAGAGTTTTCATGCGAGAGCAGCTCAAGCAGATTGTAATTCCTGCAGTCTTATTCCCTCCGACACTCGAGTTGACTTTTCCCCCCATTTGAAATTCGGAAAAACAGCGGAATGTCGGGGGTGGGCCATAAATTTTCATATTTTCCACGACGTCATGCAGGAGAGAGCACTCAGGCTTTTACATATACGCTTTTCGTATACTTTTAATAATACCTCGGGATTTTCAGGATGCACTCGTACGAGTTGCATGAATATCGTCCTCTGCCTCGCCGCCCGCTGTATATATGTATAAGGCGACATTTTTGACAAATTTATGGTACAGAGCTCGAGTTATTTATTAGTGAAAATTGGAAAAGCGCCGGCGCGCGCAAATACCGGGATATGTTGCAAAACAAAAACATGTGGTGCAGGACTATGTGTACATCGGGAGCAAAGTCAACGCGCAAGAATCTATGAGTCTATAAATCTGCGGGTGGAACGACGATGTCGTGGGGCGTAGAGCAGCATCGACGGCATAAATTTATCGTTGCGTCATAAGAAGCGAGGAAAAAAAAAAAAAACTCCCCGCACAAGTGGAATCTTTTGGAACGATATTTTTGCTCAGCTCTGGATTGTAGCTTTCATCCAGGCTTCGCGCTGAGAAAGATGTTGATGCTCAATAAACCTCCATAACTTTCTGCTCGCGAAAAAACACTCGCTCGAGGGGAAATTCCGAAAATTTTTTCTCTCCCAACTTTTATATATGATGGTCTATAAGTTTTTAGTCTTTGAGAACGTACCACAAATTAAAAAAAAAAATTTCTGTATCATTTGTCCATTTGATTTTTTAATTTCGAGGTTATGCAATGGAAAATTTGAATTAATCAATTGAAATTCTATTTTTTGCAATAATATTTACAGAGGGATAGGGATTCCAAGAAAAATATCAGTGTGATTGAAATTTTGCGAAATTTTCATCATTAAAATGCTGGGAGGAAAATCCAAGCACATTGATTGGAAGATACCCAGATTATTAGTTATACTCAAGAACACATATAATTTCTCTTTCGACTAATATTATACTGAGAGTAATAATTTATAATGGGAATTTTAATGTATGATAAAACCAGGAAACAATTAGTGTGTACGTGACGAGACACGAGGGCCTGGAGGCAACACGTCAGTCAAAAGCGATGGGAATTAAAGCCTTGCGTTTAGTTGGCATGCTTAAGGTTTTTTCCTCAGTATAGCAATCGATCTAAAAATTTTCATCTGCTTGTCGACCAATTCGCCAGACGCAAAAAAACAAAATATATTCTAAATTGTCTTTACCAAAGGAGCCTGGAATCCATAATACACGTGCTCAACATGAGACTCCAACTTGTCGATATTTACATTTTAATAACCCTTTTCCCGCAGATCCTTGAGATGCCTGACGTTTCCGCACTTTCTTCGTGCGCAAAAAGTTTGGTATACATGTGCGCACAATAGATATGCTGATGTATAATATTACACGTCGTGTCTCGTATATCAAGCACCCTGTAATTAGAATAAGTTTGTTCAGACGGTAAATCGTTGATTCAATTGATAAAAATAAGTCTTTGTTATAGTTTTAGTTTATTATTATTACCTATACAGACACTGCATTATATAATTAAGTCCTCGTAACAACTTTTTTTTGTCTCTTGCTTATTTTAATTTCACCTATAATTAAAATATATTTATATGGTATGAAATATAAAAAATAAAAATTTGAAATTTCCATCGTGTATATAGGGGATGATATAGACATGTCATATTAAACGCGGGTGCGTCAGCTTTTCATTTCCCTCATGGTTGGTTTTGGAGGTTGATATTGGCGGTTGATTATCAATTTTCTACCAATTTGGTTCCACTTGTAGCCGCTCGGGCTTTTGTCCCGCTAATCACCCCTTGGGTTCGTTTTATATATTACCCCTTGCGAATACGCTTGTGTGTGCCACCCCTTTCAGCCCCGCGTTTTACGTTCTCGTTCCATCCGCCCCCTGCATCCATTTCCTGCTTTACATATTTACATGTCCGCTCGACTCTGATTTTCCGCCATTTTATTTCCCTATATATACATTTCTATACTCTTGCTTATGCCTTTGTTTACACACATTTGTTAATGGTTTTATTCCGTTTATTTTTAGCTTATTTTTTCTTTTGTCTCAAAGTTTAATTAAAGTACTACAATTTTTTTGTACATTTAAAAGAGTAAGTAAAAATAATATGTGAGAAATTATCATAAAACTGCAACATTTCCACGTCAGACGCGAGCGCGTAAAAAAGATAAGACAATGCACTGGAATAGGCTGATGAACGCGGACTCTCATGTGTGGTCCCGGCGTTTGCGTATGAGCGTACGACCGCGTACAACCCAGTTTGGCGATGGATTGCATTCCGCTGTGGCAGTCCCTCGGGCTGCGACGAGAAGAAGACGAAAATTAACTGCGAGCATCATCGCCTCGTCTGCTTCTGATTCCGACACGCATGCATTACCGAGAATTCCACCCTCTTGTCCCGCTTGATTTGATTTTTACGACACCCAATATCTACAGTCCCCACTGGCTATATGCACTTTTCTCCGCATTTTTCTCGAGTCGTCGTATGCGTCTCTGATGCGCGTACACACGTTTTAATAATAAAAAACAAAACAAACAAAGATGCCTAATTGGGCTGGTAAGTTTTTCTTCTATACCGTAGATGCTTGATTTAATTGGTCGATTTTTACGAAAACACACTGGTTGCACGTACGCTCATACACTCTTTATTGGTACATTGAACGGATTTTTTTCCCGGAGTCATTATTTTATCTGTATTTTAGGTATACTTGCCTCGAGAAACAAACAAGCAAGTTATTTTTTCGATGAATCAGTTTTATTTAACTTTAACATATATATTTCAAAAACTGTCGGAATATTAACTATTTTTCCAGTTGGACAATTTGAATTTGCGGAGTAAATAAGGCGAGTTCAGATAGGTGCAGGTTTTTCTGTGTTACACGACGTGAATAATGAAGAGCTAAGCCACAGCATCGGAAGAAGTGACTGCTTATAGACTTTGTATATAAAAGTAATTAGGCGTGGGCAATATCTGTATCGATTTCTCACATTGATCGCTAAAAAGTTATTAGGCCAACGCGCGAGACTACAGTTATTGACGTTGAAAATAGTCTTTGGCACTGTTACCAAGGAAAAAGCGAGCCTTTGCCGACGTATAATAAACCGAACAAAAAGAGACGCAAAAAGTGTGCACCCTTCAGCCCTGTTGGATATCATACATTGGCGACGCAGTCAGGCAAATCCAGCGCAGAAAACAACAGAGGGGATCGATGCACTGATGCTATATGCTGTGATCAGAAAATGTGTGTTGTTTCAGGTGAATTGGATCTCACGCGTGCGAGATGCTTTTACTACGCGCGGTCTTCGAACCTCCCTTTTTACTCTAGTTATATTCACGTTACATTACATTCCATTGGAGAATATTTGAATTTCAAATTTTACCTCGGAAAATTCTCATTTTTCAATTCATTACTCGGACAGGATTTTTTCTACACAACCCTTTTCATCAGATATAATACTAGAAATTTTGGACATGTCCGCTGCCCTGGGCGAGCTACTTATTTTATAAAGCACAGGGTAAAACATTAAACACTATAATTTATAATTATTTTTTATTAATTTGGAGTTTAGGGGATAGCTAATGGACTTTAAACGATGCCTGGGGGTTACTGATTTTTTTTTGTTGTGATTTTGGGACACTGAAGAAATTGTAGGAAAAATATTATCGCGGAGCAAAATTCCCAATACCATATTAAATGACTATTTCGCGAAAATTATCCGCCTCCATTTCACCTTCGTCTTAACCTTCTCTTAGCTCGTGAAATTCGATCAGTACTCACGGACATAAACAAAAAACTCATGACTATATGTTTAACTTGATAAAAAAAAGAACAATTATATAATTAGGAAACTACATAAAATTCTGTGTCGAATGGTGCAGATATATTATTTAATTATCGTAAATGACTCCGAACAAAGATTTGAGACTTTCTTATATATATATATATATATAGAGATTTTTTAAAAATAACTGACGATAAAATAATCAACGTTAATTCGATTTTATCTCGTAAAAAAAAAGGAATTCAATATTTTTTGTGGATTTGGCTTGCAATAAATTTGTCTGTAACGTGTATCACGTGTTAAACCAAATTAATATTAATTCCCCATGTATCTTCATTTCCTTATCACGAGTAATGGTCGCAAAGTGGAGATAAAGCAACGAGCAACGAAAGCTATTTGAAATTCCACGACGCTGTCGGCAATAAACACTGTATCACTCTGTTTCTCAGCACATTAAACGACGTTTGCAACCACAGGCTACATTCTCCCCACCCAGACTCAAGATAAAAACCGCAAATTAATAACCATTTTGCCATTATTTTTTTGCTTACACCATGCGCGAAAACGCGCTGACACCGCGCGCGCGGATTTCGCCCTTAATCTCTTGTGAAATGACTTTTGCCGAGGAAAATTAACAGCATTAATTATTTGTCAGCTAATTGTCGAGAGTTGTTTGACATTTTTGCACTTCCGGATTCGTTAGGGAAAATAAAATACAGCTTCACGTGCGGATAGAGGAAAGAATCGGCGAGGACATGGCGTCATCGTTTGTTGCCGCGAGCTGACGGACGCGCGGGGAACCGTGGCTGTAATGGGAAAGCCATGCATGCGCGCTCGCCACCCGCATAAAATTAACCCGTCCGTTCGTTCGTTTTAATTAACGAAACACCGCGGGAGCCATCGGGTGTCCATGTCCGGCCATCGCCGCGATCCCACATCGTGCGTGACAATTATTATTTCCTGAATTATGCACTCCCGCTTGCTGTTTGCTCATCTCATGTTGAGGTTTTGCAACACAGATTAGAGGTCCGTAGAGCAGGAGATTTTTTTTTCATTTTATTATAATATCTCGACAACGCCTGGGTATATATTTATATTATTTTTTTGCTTCAGGAAGATTTGGGTTAAAAATGCTAGACTTTTTTTATTCAACTATAATCCAACTAAACAGTATTAAACTACACTCCATTGACTATTTATTTTTTATATATTTTTTAATTTAATTTTATGTTGACAGAACGGGTTTTTTCTTTATTTTCAATAATTGATAGTATTAATCGAGAAATGACATGGTTTTTCGAGTAGTACAGTTAATATTATATAGAATTTCTTCGCAAGACGATTAATTCTGCGAGGAACGAGACCCCTCGCCATCTTTGCAGGCATGCCGAAAAAATTCCCGGGATGACCTCGAGCATCAGAGCGGAGCATCGGACCGGATGATGGCTTAATCCAGTGTCCAGCACCCAGGCGCCGTCCTCGCATGCCTGGTCTCACGGGGTCATCCAGTCACGGAGTTAATTAGGCGTTGTACTTGCTCACGTGGCACGAGCTCCAGATATCAATCTGTCCTGGGATGGGCCTGTCCCTCGAAGCTCAGCTTCACCTGACGACATAAAAGCCATTCTTCAGTTACAAATACAAGTCAGAAACACATATTTTGCCCCATTATTCCACCCCACTACTGCAAAAAGTTGTACCCAGAAAAATCTTATTTAAAATTCATGGAGAAGAAAAAATTCTTTTATTTTTTTTATTTTTAAGACATTTAGTATTTAAATTTCAGGCGTTGGCGATAATTGCACTGCCTGGTCTTCGATTAGCTGGCTAAATTCCTTCTGATAGGAGGTGAAAAAAAAAAAACCATTCGAACTGCAGAGGCATTAACAGTTGAGATTTTATTAAGGCACAGAATCTCAGCCGAAGAATTGCTTTGAAAAAACTCAATTAATTGGGCATTACTTAGAATGAATGAACAAAAAAAATAATTTAAATATTGCGTCTATCTGGAAAATTTTTTTACAAAAGAATTTAAAGAGATAAGCGTGAAAATTTCTTCAGTCAAAAATATTACAGCCAGTAAATCTTGTCGAGGACGCGGACAAGAGTTTGCGAGAATAACGAGCGCGCGACGATTTAAAGGGATGATCCAACTCGAGCACTTGACTCGAATTCAGTCGTGATTGCGAGTGATGCGCTGGCGAGTATCGCGCGTCTACAACCAGGTACGAGTGTGTTTAGGAGCAGAAGTGAGAAGCGAGGGGTCGTCAGAGACAGACCAACCCTCGCTCGTTGGAGATGGAAGCAATAGGGATCAACTAGTATGCAAATGGCATGTAAATATCGCTCACTCTCTACTTGGATGTCTCCATCTTGCTCGGCGGAAGCAACCTCGCTCGCGCCGTCCCGCTTCTCCGCGTAGAAGAAATCAAAGCCGCGGGGACAAAGCAGCAAGAGCTGAGTGGAGACGACCTCTTTTCTCTCCTGCCCTCCTCCAATTGCGTGGGGGATAACCATCCCCCGTCATCAGACATTTTCTCTGTCTGTATCTACTTTTTTTTCTACTTTTTCCTTTGGATCTCCGCCCCTGCTATATAGACTTTTACTCCATGTGAGTGAGCCAAAATGGAGTAACTCTGCACTGGTTGATTTTCCAAAAAACTAACAAATTTTTTTTTCAATTTCCAAGCGGTAAATCTTCCCTTGAGAATTTTTTTTTTTTGAGATAATTATTTTTGTATAAAAGCATAGTTAACTTGTGTATTTATAGAAAATATTGACAGAATGATATAAGGGTTTATGATCCAGCATCATCAGTATTCTTATGCAAATACAAAGATCGTAAGCTCAAGTAAGTTTTAACCGCACGCAAGTATTAGTCCGGGAATTATATATCTAAAGACTCTGCGCTGTCTCATTTGCCAGCGAATTGAGAGACGAGAAAATGAGAGAAAAGGAGAGGAACAATCTGAGAAACAAGTAAGACCTCTCTAACTCCTCAGGTATTTTCATCTCATTCGCCCCACAGTGCTCGTGCTACTCTGGGATTACTTCCAAGTCCCTGAGAACTTGCTAGGCGTTTTCTCCCTTTTGCTCCGACCCCCTTTATATAGGCTCTTGTCTTCTCAGGCAACTTTATATAGGATCCCAGAATTCTTCGCATGTGAGTATATAAGTGCTTACATCTTTCATTACACATTCATATCATTATCAAATCACTTTATTAACGCGTTGAATTTGGAAAATTATTTGGAAAAAAAGGAAAATTTGAAAAAAAATTTCCTACTGGGTAATTCAATGAAATTTTCACGAATCAAAAAATTTTCAGTGGCGAAATTCTCAAGAAAAGTTAAAATAAAAAAAAATGTTATTTTCCCTATATATATACAATATACCCACGAGTGATTTCATTCTTGTCTTTTTCAGCAGTTGGACTAAAAGATGAAGAATTCGAGCGACTGTAGGCGTATATATTCTGTATGCAAAAGAGTTGAAAACGTCGAGCGACCACAACTGGCACAGGGGTGAGACGAGGATTGGTCGACGGCACGTTTTAATAATGCTGGAGAGCTTTCTCTCTCAAAGCGAGGACCAAGTTTAACGAAGATTGTGCCAGATACTTTTAATTGCTATTCCTCCAACCGACAGTTTCTCTCACTCGTTTTTCCCGCTTTCATCGGTGGGGCCGCTCACACGAAGTAGAATTCAGAAATGAGGGTGCAGCAGCATAGACTATACAGAACACGGAGATGATAACCCCCACCTATACATAGCACTCATACTCCGCAGCAGTGATTTTATTGCTTCTGTCATGGAGAGAGGTTGTTATCTTCAATGTGTCTCGAGAAAGACTGCCTCACTGCTACATCAGAAATTAATGGTTCCAACGAGTACGCTCATTTGTTTCGTCAATTAAAGCCTCCTTCCCCTACTCCACCGTTACTTGTCACTTTTTGCGTAATATCATGACCAAAGTCTACTCTCTGCGACTAATTGCAATTTCTCGTCTGTGTGACACTCGAATTTTTTGTTTTTGTCATGATAATATGCGGTTTTTTGTTTCGAAATTTTCGGCAGCTAAGAGAGACTGTTTTTTGTTTTGTTTTTTTCCAGGGTCACTACGATATATCAATAATGCCGTTATTACATACAATTTTTTCAAATTTATACTGAATAATTATTTATTTTTCAAGTGTTGCAAAAATTGCGACAATTTTGCAGCAGTATATATGAGTACTATATACGCATGTATTAAAGTGTCAGAGTTATGTTTTGCCACACGAGAGCAAACTGATGTGGACACAAAGGCCCACGTATCTGCCGCCTCGTCAAGCGGAACTTGTTTTGTATATGTGCTGCGCATGCAGCGATTCAATAGCATTATGATCCCACCGCCATCAGTGTGGCTATCGGGCCCCGGCACAATGCTCCGAGAAGGCTTAGGGGGCTGCCAAACGCGAAGTCTAAAAATCAAAACACATTAATCTCGGCCACGTGTCGACGATCGTGAGCTCGTAACAAAACACTAGTCCTAAAAGTGCGCGTGGGACGTGCATCAACTCTGCTCCCAACTAATATGACGAGGCTTCTTTTAGAGAGAAGAAAAAAAAAAATCTCATTCAATTTCCATTATTAGCTTGCTGTTAGAATGATGACAGGCCAAGTCCGTGAAAATAGAAGACCATGACTGCTCAATCATTAGATGAAGAATTTCCATAAAAGCCAGGATTACCGAAAATCACCTCCCTCCTTTCAATTCTGTCCGTTTGGTCATGATCGATTCGCCACATCGAGAACGCGTGCCACCTAGTCGTGACGGATAAGATCAATGGATTTTTCCAACGTTTCATCACAGATCGTGTCGGATGTTTCGCTGATTTCGCGCACTTTTCACTGCCCAGTCACATATTCTCCCTCGTTGCTGATGCGTCAAAGGGTATTTAGCGACAGATGAGGGTCAATTTATCGGGGTGTGATTTCCAGTCACCCGGCTCTATAGATGCTCCCTCGTCGAGCCAGGTTGTCAATAATAGTCGAGGGAGTTTTATGAACAAATTTTTTTTTTACAAATATACAGTATATCGATATAAAATTTCAAAAAAGACAGCTGGTTGAGGCAAAATCCAATGTTCATAGTAAAGCTTGGAATTAAAATTTATTAAAAAAAAAATCTACAAAGCAGGGTAACAGATCAAATATATATATATATGTATATGATAAATGATAAGCATAATGAAAATAGCGGCGTGTAGTGTGTTGCGAGTAAGATGCATTGCTCAGTTATCTAATTCAATTTAGGAATATCATCCCCCATTGAGCGAATAAATGATTGCCAGCAAGATATAAAGTTATATCTAGTCCCGTGGGACGCGTAAATTGCCATTACGCGCAGAACTTTGCGTTGTGGCATTTATATCGGGCGAGAAGAGAGCCATTTCGCTCATTTCTCCTTTGCTGGTGCTTCACGGCACGAGTGCTCAATTATTAATTATCTGGGGCCACGAGTCCTTTGGGCGATATGCCGTAATCATTGACTTACGCAAAAATCTTGATAGTGTCTACCAAAGAGCGATGATGAAATCATTTATTTCTCTACTCTTATATCAAAATTTTTTTCCTCTTATTTCTAACTGATGTGCGGTTAACGCATTGTATATATATTATTATTGATTCTCTGGACATTACCAGAGTTTCCAAGGTGTTTAATAGGTCGGAAAGACGAAGGCATTCAAATTTCAGTGTCTTCGCCGACTTGTCACGCTGTCATATTGAGAGTCAACGAAGGGGAACGAATAATACGAACAAGCGGACATTGAGTTAAAGGCCTTCGAGTCTGTGCGATGGTTCTTAAAAACTTTTCTACTTTGGATGAAGAGTAGCTCAGTCTTTTTCATTTTTTTACCTCTCGTTCTCTTATTCATGTGACGCGTTTTCACCGCGAGTCAAAGCGGCCATTTTACACACACACACACACACATATATATTTCAAGAGCAAGCGATAAAAAACAGAGGCTACGGATATCTTGTTGTAAAAAAAATCAAACATAAGCAGGTTGAAACTGAAACGTTTTTTTTTTTTCTTCGCAGAGATAATTTTTTTCAGACTCACCATAAATCTAGTAAATTTACTTGATTCTGGCAGGAAAAAAACATCGAAGTGTATTCTGTTTTGCCCCGCGATATCCACAATGTATCATCGCCAATGTTAGGCACTCTCGGTCGAGGGGACAAAAATGAGCACTCGTGGGGTTGCATTTTGATCTATGAAAAACTCTGGGGATCCATTGTGCTCCCTCTGTGGCTAATTCGACTGTCACTGTCTGATGCCATGCTAAAAGAGCCAACTGGTTTTGCTCGAGTGAATGGCGATTTAGCACGCTTACTGCAATGCGCGATTGTGCGCGTTGAAAAATTGTGTTCAGAGTAATAAAGCAAAGTGATATGGAAAAATTTGCGCAAATAACGTTAAATTTAAATTAAATTTTTCAACAACTCGTCGGTTTCACGGCCATTCAATTGTCAAAATTGTTATGAAAACAAGTCGAGTGAGACATCAAAGCTTTGAGAGTTTAGATTGCTCGAGCATTCGTGTAATGCTTGGGGCCGCATTTCCTGGTGGCCGATCTTCGTGGGAGCTGGAGCAGCCTGCCTAATCCCTCTCCATCATCTTTCGTGATCTAACTCGCTTGCACACCCAGTCCCACACAGCTAGCAAATGACAATTTGCTTGTCGTGCAACTCGCTCTTTTGCGTTTCTCTCGTGACGTCTCTATAAATCCGCAGATTAAACCTTTACTCTGTGCTGGCGCGGCTAGCTATTTACTGTGCGCCTTCAAGCGCTTTGAAGTCAGAATTATGCATCAACCACTCTTTAATCAAATTCACCATTCGCGACATTAACATTTGCTCACATTATTTTGCCGTTGAATAGATAAAAAAAAACGGCTGGTTACAGTTGGAAATTATAAACATTTTATTTAATTATGTAGTAAATATTATGACTGATAAATATATAAATGCCCTGCTGTTTTCGGGCATTTGCTGACTTGGCATTTTGACAAAAAAATGATTCACCAATTGAAATGGGCCTCCTGCGGTGAGGCATCAGTATAGTGGGTGCATGGCTGTTCTTTTTCTGCGTTCCTCGCCGCGCGCGCCCTTACCCCCTTTTTGCTGACATAAATATCGCTTATGCCGACGTGGCGTCACTGTTTTGGTAACCGATCAAGCATTGTGGCGCTGCTGGGCCGTGTGTACCAAACACTGAGCCTTGTGTACCCGGCAAACACGTGGGCCACGTGGCTCTTGCGCTGATCCGCAGCTCCTCTCAATGCACGCACCCCTGCTAGGCCTTTGCAGCAGCGGTCGCACCCCCTCTCGAGGGATTTACGCAATGGCAATCTATATCCTCATCACCACACGGCACACCGGTTACAGTCTCGACAAAATTCTCTGCTTGCCGCACGCAAAAAGACTATCTTCGTGACATCTCGGAGCTAGGGTAGGCGACGGACCAAAAGTTCGTTTTGATTTTGCTTCAGCAAACACACGTGTGTCACTAACGTGTTTGCTTTTCTCCCGAGAACGTGACGTTTGTACTTTTTTTTAATTAGCTCTCATGAAAAAATCCCCCAGTTGTAATCATTTTTTTTAATTTCTTTTTTAAATATAATATCAAAATTACTATTGCAGACAATACAACACGAAATGACGTCAGTTTTGATCATAAACACTGAGTCTAAAATAATTTTAGACACAGATGACGAATAATATAGATCCCCCCTGGATCTGACGACGGGTTTAGCCGTCTTTTGCACACGCCATTACCTCTGCATGCTTTGATTATGTCAAAGTGTCGTGCTAAAGGAGCCAGAAAAAAATGAACGATTACTGGGACATCCACCCTCGCTCAAAACTATAAAAATTGCGTCGGCCGAATGGTGATCTAAATATATATATATATTTCAGGGGACGCCCGAAAGCGTATTATATTTACGTTAGCAATGTATGTAGGTGGATCGCGGTCAGCCCTCGGCAGCCTGTCAAACTTGCAACATCAATAGAGCATCCACGCATACATACATACATACATTTATCCAAAACATTGTACAAAAATTGCACTCTCTAATGATTCTAGTATAATTAAATTTTGTAACATAATACTTGCTAAAACTTATTATTTAATGTATGTTAGTTTTTTTCATTTTTCCAAGTTTTAATTATACTAAATTAATGAAATTTTAAAATAATTTTAAAAGATGTTTACAAAAGTAACGCTTATTTTTTCAACGTTGTTTAAAATTTTTTTTTCAGTTATTTTTTCAATTTTTTTCGCTATCACAACAATAATAGCTTTATCTTTAGCTTGCTATCTTTTATATTCTATTTTTAACGGATATAATGCGTTTTTCTTCGAGGTCGTCGATTTTTAGAACATGAAAAAATATCTGTCAGGTTTATATTTTTAGTACAAATAATCGAATTGAAAACAGCATTTTTTTATATTCTCCAGTGTCGGAAAACTTGCAGTGCGCCTGATAGATATCCCCCAAATTCGAATTTTAAGGAATTAACATGTGGTTTTTTTGGTTTATTGTGACAACAATTGTTTTTTTCGTGGGAGCGAATAGTCCTTTTGAAAAATTGGTGAATAAGTTTGATGACATAGAATAAATGCGTGAGACACTTATGGAGTTTGTTGCTTTGGTATTTAATCAAGGTGACCTTTACGAAACTACGTCTATTCTGACCAAAGTTTGCCAAGCATTTAATAGTAGTTTTGATAATCAGAAATATGTTACAAATCTTATCAGAGAAGCTGCAAAGATGAATGATTTATCTAACAACATATCTAAACAATTGCATGAAGCACTAACAGTAGTTGATGAGAACTTTAACGAACACACAAGTTTTGTACTGAGCATAGTAATGAATGATTTGCTTGATGTGAGTGAAAGATATAACGAATGGCTTCAACTACAGCGTGATTTGGCCCAGATGTCGGATGGCATCAGTTTCAAAGAAAAAATTAACAAATTCCGGCAATTTACATTTAGTGAATCTAATAATGAACTTGAATTGAACAAATTTTTATCAAATATTCATTGGGAACTATTCGAAAACCAAAATTTTAAAGATCTAATGAATGAAATACAAGATTATTATTTCGTGAGTATATTAGTTATTATTAGTTTAAAAAGTTGCAGGTTTTAATTTTTTATTGAAAAATACTCCAAGGACCCAGAGGAGCCCTATATCTGTAGTAATTATGAACGAGTACAAGATCAATTGTACGCTTTATATTTGCAACTAGTTGCTGCTGCAATTAAAGGTTTTATTGTATTTGCTTATGGCCACTTTTACAATGGCTTTCGAAATATTGTTGGTAAGTTGCGATTAATTATTTTCTATTACAAAAACTTTATATTTTAGAAAAGTGAGATATCCGACTAAATTATTATCTAAATTTTCAGGTGACAATAAGTGGAAAAAATGGCAGAAGAATCTTTAACATGAATCGCTGACTATATGCAAATTATTCGTAATACAATTAATCAAATATGTATAATGAATAATTATTTATAAAAAAATTTAATATACTATTTCAATTAATACCTGAAATTATTTCCATTTCACCGATTAAACCAAATAATTTGGGAGAACCCAAAAAGTTTTATCCACTAGTTTCATCCAGAATGATAACATTCTTCACCAATTTGACCAAACATATTTGTGTTCATCTAAGCAACGGGCCCAATGGCGAAAGTATATTTTTTGAGGTGACTAACCAATTATATATACGCATAAGTTTATATTTTTAATGTTAATTAGCTTCTCTTTATTGATAGATATGTTTGGGCGAGGAGATGAACACTCTAGATGTCATTCGAGTTCGTGGTAAAATAAATATTGCAGTAGACATTGATAACCCCGACCGTTTTAATCAATCAGAATACCATAAATTAATTTTTCGGTAATATATAATTTTTCATATTAGAATCGATTGATTAATTTACATTCTAATTCTATGTTTTTTTTCTAGCTTGGATGGACATTCATTGATAGTATTTCATGAAAAATCGCAAGAGAAATACGAAACTTTGATAAACACCTATAAACATGCAGATTTGGAATATATTACACACTATATGCTTTAACTTCGCCACATACTGCCAAAAATGCACACTCGTACATTGTGAACGGTGAGTCCGTATTTTTTTTTTTTGAACCATGATTTATAATCTCATGATGCAGTATAAATTCGCCATTTTTATATACAATGTTTTTCACACCACAGCTCAAGATATTCCATCCGGATTTTCTCCCGTAATTAAGGGTATAAAATCGTGTTGGTGCAAGATGAGAATTGCTGACGATATCGACACAGTACATATACTACAGGAATAAGATATCCATGTGAAGGCTTCAATGGACTATCTGATTTGCCGACAACAATCACAAACAAAATTGTACCGGTAAATATAATTCCAACTAAAAATCAATCAGTAATTATTATATTATAGAAAAAATATATTGACTCTAAATAAAAAAATTATAGATTTTAGGTTTTAGCCGGATGTGTGCCGGAAATGCGACTAAATGCTAAAGTATCCGCGACACAAGCACTAAGTGTGTCTTTGGTGGGTGATAAGGTTGTTTTCACCTATCTTTGTCGCTTTTCACGTCCATCAGATGCAGTTGTACTCGGTGTTTACAGTACTCATACAAATCATTGCCGTGCATTCTTGGGCAATCAAATTACATCAAAGTTTCAAATTATTTATATTTAATACTATTAAACAGATGTTCAAAATATGCCACTTATGGATCACGATTATCTTAATAATAAGAAATGTATTATACATCATTTTACAAACATGATTTTGGGGCATAATGAATCAAAGTTGCTGTTTGTTGATGTGAAAACAGGAACTTCTGTCATCCGACAGGAGTCTCGAAAAGTTGAAGATATAGCAGGGCGTTGTTCTGAGACATATTCGACTGTTGGATACTGCTCGAAAGCGTACTCTGCGACCCCCAAAAGTTTTCTTGATATATCGGTTTACGACGAAACTCTGCGACCGTGAGCATGGAGCTACCAGGAAGTTCGGCAATTTATTCACCTTTTTTCCCCGTCCTCCTTAGGCCAACGCGCCGATGGCTTTTTATATCAATATGCCATGGCGATTGAATAGATATGGAGACCTCCCATGGATCTCTCACTTTTTCTGCTCGTTTTTTTTTCTCCATAAAACCGACAATGCACCCAGTCGTTCCGGCAATCGCACCGTCGGAGGTCTGCGTCGATTTATAGGTATTACTACTACTACTACTGTTATGTGATAATACGGGGAGATATCCGGGGAGACTTTACACTCACTTTAACTTGATAAACTTGAGTCAATATAACTATGAATTTTTTTTCTTACTTTTGAGGTTTCTTCTTTGCGTTTCTTTGATATGGAATTAGATATGTCTCGGGGCAACACCTTGCAGGATCACACGTGTGGCGCACAACAGCAGTATCGGACGAGAGAAAGAGAGCCGTGAAAATAAAGGACATGCTTGAACATTAATCTTCATCCATCATCGGCGATAGCCAGAAGCTGCTGTTCAACGGCCAGCTTCAGATACTCTATATTTTTTTTTGGTGTGATTTTTTTTTATTGTTAAAATGGATGTGGTCGAACTATTGGTAATGGATGCACAAAGCAATTTTCATACTGTCATATTATCAATATAATCTTGAAAGTTTTGTAGAAAAAAAAATATCTATTATACGACTATACAGCTTGATGACCAGAAATTGAAAACGAAAAAAAAAAAAATAATAAGAATGACGAGAAAAAATCACAGCTGCACAGATACATTGCAGTATCCCCATCACCTCATCACATCAAAGCCAGCTTCGATTCAGACTCCACCTCGTCACGTGGATCATTAATTTCCGGACAATAAAACGCGTGAGACGGACACGCCCGGTCCGAGGGCGCGCGGAATTTTTTCTCATGACGTGTCTGAGTTTTAGGGGGAGATTTGTGGATGGTCCAAGAATTGCGCCACGTGTCAGCTTTGAAGCGAGAAAGTAGCCGAACGGGTTGTCGTGCACCTTAATTGACCTTGTATACATATATACGTGCTGCGGCATCGACACGAAATCAACGAGAATGAACGCGAGAAGCAGCGTGGAAACAGCAAAGGGTTGGACAAAAGCGTGCTAAATGTTCACTCAAGTGTAGCGCGATACGCGGCGACTCGTCATCGGCACGATTCGTCCGTTGGGACGCGTGCCACGCGAATTTAGATTCGGATCGAGTGAATGAAAACACGCGTGGCGACCGAGAGGTATTAATTAGATTAAGCGCAAATTTATTGTTATGGCTGCTGAAACAACGCATTAATTAAGTAAATGACTTTTTGCGCGATGATATCGGGCTTTGTCAATGGGGTTTTATGGTGTCGCGTAAAATGCAGTCTCTCCGTTCAAACTGGTTCTATGAGAAAGGATTCAGCGATGGGTAACCTGATAAAATTATTCCTCGTGTGACGCTGCGGCTCCTCGGGGACTTGTCGTGCAGCGACTTTTTCGCCGACGCAATCAAGGTCGTTATTTTCTCTCTTTGACTGTTCTTGCTGGGGTATTAAATGTCGACAGAGGCCCTATGAGAATTTTTCTTGTGCGGATATGTTGCCGGGCGCGTTCTTGCCCTACGGATCTTCCTTAATTCTGATCGCGTGCTCGGGAAAAACGCCTGTAGCGCCCCACGTCTTAAATGAAGTTTAAGTATTATTCAATCGCAGTGACGTCCGGTCGAATAATTTATCCCCGACTGTATTTTTTGCTCCCTCAGTGTGGGAAAACGTGTGATTGTCTGATGTGGAATTTTCTAATCGAGAATACGCGCATTCAGGTTTTTTTTTTTTTAAATCAATTTCATTTGCTCAAATTCATCGAGTTTTAATTTATAAATATTATCTATACTCTGTCACACATCACTTTCAAGTTTTACACACCATAAAGTTATAAATGCATAAACTATATCTATAATAGTAATTTAAATATTTTCCCTTATTTGCACATATGCGC
Source organism: Macrocentrus cingulum (assembly GCA_002156465.1). Taxonomy (NCBI): domain Eukaryota; kingdom Metazoa; phylum Arthropoda; class Insecta; order Hymenoptera; family Braconidae; genus Macrocentrus; species Macrocentrus cingulum. The sequence goes on from MVJL01003946.1 coordinate 18,298, forward strand.
AAAAAGCAATTTCGACTCGAACTGACAATTAAATTTGCAATTTGTGCGTTGCAGGGCTCGACAATTGCCCATCATAGTGAACGATAAAGAGCTTATTTTGAGGGCGAGAAACATAGAGAACATGGCACGTTGGTCTTTCATCGCAGCACCGCCTCGTCCTGAAGTTATTATAAAAATAATCAAACTTTCCTGGCGCTTCGGATTGGCCTAGGGTCGACATCAGATACATCTCTGCGTGAACGGTGACATGAGAGTGGCGGAGGATGAGGCAAGGGGAGGCTCAAGAGTTTCCTTTGGACTCTCTCATCGTATAGCAGGCTCGCCTCCGGTCTCCCAGGACTCGTTACGTTTGACAATTATGCGTTAATTTGCACCTAGCGATACTTCAAACGCTTTTTATTCATTGCGCGTCGAAGCGAGTTACGAAGAAGTCTCTCATGATGGTAGCACTGCTGCCCCAAGTGTATAAGCTCGCGCAGAAGGGGCAAAAAATTGGATGTGTGAAAAAAAGGGTAATCTGAAGTAGTCCAGGATTTCTGAGGTTTATATCACAAATTTGCTCACGTCAAAGCTTATATTCAGTATGATAATGTACAGCCTCACTGAATGTCAAACGCCGCGAGTGATGTGTCCTCACGCGACACCAAGTGCTGATGAACTTTCCAATTATTTATTTATCACGTTGCTCAGGTTCATCAAGCCTCTGTTTTTCTCTTGTTTCCACTGGAATACACATTTTATTTATCTGATGTAAAATTTTTATTTATTTTTTATTTCACTGTATAATAATAGGTATAGTGGTTGAAATTGCGGCAAGCTATAGGCTGATAAAAATCACCGTCGTAATCAAGCGAGTAATCCAATCACGTCCCCTCGTACCAAAATGTTGCAGAAAAAAAATCACAGCATCACATGCGCATTGAACAAGCGATAATCTGCATCGGCGAGAAAAAGTAACAGATTGGAAACCGCATCTATTCGGACGTTCTTGATGCTTGAGCAACAGCGTTGCATTAGTTTCCCCGCGCTCTATCCACGCTATTAACTAAATGCCACCCCTGTGTAGAATGCCATACGTGTGTCGGCAAGTCCCCGCGTGCAGAACAGGACAGTAGTTTAAGCCTTGATATATCGCCCGACGACACTCCCAACTTCTGTCGCCGTTTTGTACCGATTTTTTTGGCCCAATCTCTCTGTCTCTGGCTGACCATATGTCCACACGACGCCCTCTAATGCTCCCAATCACTTTAGCCCTCTTTTTTGAACATTCAAAAAAAGTATTGACAGACAATTATACTGCGTGCAATCCAAAATTTACTTTGTATTTCAAATTATCATATATAATCATAAGTATTTTGGTGTAAAAAAAGTTTTAAGGTACATAATTGTCTCATATTTACATGAGAGTTATTTATTTATTTATTTTTTTTACAGTTTTCAACGTGAATTAATGTAAATTGTTGAATATAGTGTAAAATATATCCAGTTGAGTTTGTAAAATTCTTTACAAGAATTTTTTTTTTTTTTTCGTTATTGAGTTATCACACTTGTTTAGCTGTCACAGTGTGCCCTACTCGCAACGCCGAGTCACAAATGATGCCACATGTTCGGATCTTGGCCTAACCCGCGGGCACGCGGGGTGAGTTTAAGTTATTGCGTCTGAATCGGGTTCGCCAGTGTAATTTGTGCCGTTGTTATATGCAAGTGTATGTATATGTGGCGACAGGCGGGAGAGGTAAAAACGTTACAGAGTGTAAAGGGACAACGGCCGCACAGGGAATACTTTTAACATCTAGTTTGAATCGCGCTTACTTGACTGATGCCAACAGCTGCCTGACGTGAAAAATTATCGTAAACCATTTTTTATGTCAAATAGTGTAAATATTTCCATTTGGAATTGTTATAGATTTGTATGTGAAATAATTATATTGCTTGAACGCGATGAAAGTTAAAATTTATTCTCACCAATCTCGCGTCATGTACACATCAGCGAGATTTTTCAAATTGCTGGAAATATCCTGCTGCTGATGCACGTAAAATGAAGAAAGAGTTATTGACGATTCAAGTCAAAAATAACCACGAAAGAGAAAAAAATTTCTCAATACTTGGACGTGCGTATATACGCCATTTTTCACTCCATTGTCAGCAGTATTCTCCGTGGCTGAGTGAGAATAGAGAAGAGGCGCCTGAATGCCATCGGCGGCTTTTAGACGCGCGTCAGAGAGTGTCAAAGGACAGAGACGAGAAACAGGTGGTCCAGAGGTCTCGGTAAAAAGTACCTGCATGGATATGGATATATCTTATATGACTTGATTAACAGCGGCTATCAGTTAGCCTTTTAAGAGCGCCGCGACGAATCTTCAGTGGCATTTGCCAGTGGCATACGTCCATATATAAAGCCATCGTACACGCAGCAGCTGGAACAAAAATTCTCTGGTCCAACAGAATAAGGTGTTTCGGGGGTGCCATTTATCGCCGTCGCTGATGCATCATCGTTCTATCGTCGCGACTATTCTTTCAGATATATCCATCAGGCACGACATTTGATAATTTCATGGCACATCATTTTTCCAATATATCCTAAAAATATACGATGTGACTTGGAAAATTCAGAAAAAATATTTCAAGCTCTAATAAAAACTAACATCTCGATCACTTTTTTATAATGAACTATTTCCGATTACAATAAACCTATAATATATAGAAAAGAAAAACGTATGAAAATATTTTGTACATAATACTTGATAAACAGTTTTTGAGATGTATTCATGAAAGTCAGCGAGGAACCAGTGCGCATTCTATAGTGGAGACATAATGCTAATCAGGCGGAGTTGTTGGGTTGGAGGCAATGTGAAAGAGCAGAGGGAAGAAGCGCAGCTCTGAAGAGTGCAGACATGCCTTTCTACGAAAATTAATCAGAGGCCGGAAACCAGCAATTTTTTTCTACGCCAGTGCAAGATTGCTTGCTGCCCCACTTCAGGTCTAATTTAATATCTTTATCTGCATAATATTAGAGCGACCTAACTGAGGTCGGCCCGGTTGTGGGCGGAATGGTCTTTGGCTCTGTGCATGCATCGCTTTCACGCTGCATGCGCTCATTCTGAATACAATATAAATATGTGGGAACAATACTCGCGACCATGCGAATTAACTCACCCCGGAATTGAATCTCGGTATGGTAAACTTCCAGACACGGATCTACAGTCAACTAGATCTGGGTGGAATTGCGCATCTGAAATCAAAAACAAAAATTGTCATCTGATTATATATATATGTATTTTTTCATATTTAATTGAGTTAATTTAGTTATTTTTTTTTTCTGCAATTGCAAAACAACTGACAATTGTTTACGCGCTATTTCAGCGGATTATTCACTTTGTATATATACATTTATAATTCCGCAGCTCCGTCGTTTTTATCAAGCTCGATTGGACATAAAGCAAAGGCATAGAAAGATTGATAGTAGCACGAGAGTTTCCCCCAGCCAAACGTTTGTTTTTCTCGATTACCTAATGCGTTCACCATCATCCCTTTTCGCTAAACACATACTCTGACTCCATGCATCTCGAGTGACTCAAGCTCGTAAATCCATTGTACCTATGTCAAGCTCTATCAGAGGGACAAGACGTTATCGAATTGGGGGAGAATTTCCTCATTTTCTTCCGCACACTGCACATAACAAAATCACAAAATAAACATAATACACAACCAAAGAAGAATTTTTACAAACACGTAAACACCCACAAATGGGCAAGTCGTAAATTTTACACACTCTATTTTAAGCAAATTTGATGTTTTTCCCATTCCGCTTTTGACTAATATAATATTTACCAAGTGCTCATATATGTAGTATCATATTTTTACAATTCTTTCCATACCGACCGTGCTATAATAACAATATACTAATATCAGAACTATATATTGGACTGTACTGAGGAGAAAAAAAAAATTGATGCAGATTTTACGAGGCCGCTGCGGGGACTTGATTGCCCGTTGAAACTGGCGACATATCGTTAAATATCGAAATATATCATTAAATAACGGAACCATCGGATAATGGAAATGAAGGAATATAAAAAACCACAATGACATACACGGTATAACAATTGTGCAAGGTACGTAGCGTCGCAGAGTTAAGACTAAAGAATCGTTTTATTGTCTCTTTTTCTCCTTTCTCCTGCCAATCGTTTATTTTTTGCCCTTCTCTCTTTCTCCGCCGACTCCACCTTTACTTCCAACCCTCGTCATTAATACCAGGCGAATCTGTTACATATGGATGAGAATCCTCGAGCCGGGCCGCAGACGACGAGGGAGTATAACGCAACGCAAACGCCACGGCGGCGAGGCATGCAAGGGGTAATACCTAAAGGGAAATTCAACTCATCGACTAAAAGCATCCGCGAAAGAGCCCAGTTGTCCTGACTTGATTCGCCAATCTTTGATATCAAACTTTAACGTGTCGCATTTGGCACAAATAAATATGTGTATAGTAAAAATATAAAAATACCCTAATAAAAATGTATAAATTTTACAGTTGATTAATCTATATATAATTGAAAATTTTTTTATTATATTTAAATTGAATAGGTGTGACAAATTATATCCCCTCGAATATATTGCAACGATTTATGTGAATTTATATTATTTGGATGTGGTTGAATTTAACTAATAACATGTAGTCAAGGGCCATTTCCCACAATGGGTTTTCAGCCTTCCCCAAATAAAAGTGACGATAAATCCGTAGACGTTACGCGAAGGATAAGAGGAGAGAGTAGAAATGCAATATAGGTAATGTTCCGGCTACTTAACAAATTGCTACAAATTGTGGCGAGCATTTAGAGCCCCCGGACGCTTGAATGGCGTTCATGACCGCCCTCGTGGCTGAATATAAACATGCAGAGGGTATAAGGGGCTGGTCCAGAGCTTCCCGTCGCGGTTTCACAGTCGCCACATGTTGTTCCCATATGTCCAGCGCTCGCCGGACTTCCCCTGCAGTGTCCACTGGAGTAGACAAATCTTGTAGGCGCACTCGACGCCACCAAGAAGATCTTCTGATGCCCGCGCGCTATTCAATGACAGAGGGTGGATTTTACCAGGGGCTTGATTTCGTGTAAGCTCTCGTATCCTCCTTTTCCATCTCTTTGTCTACACACTTACGCTGCCGTTAAATGCCGCCTTTACCCCAAAAACCGTTTGTTTACCCGCGCTCTGCAAAGCTGATTGCTCAGAGACCATTCGACCCTGTTACTGTGATGGAACCTACCCGAATTTTTCGGGGATTTATCTCTCGCCGTCGATAAACGACCACATGTTATTATTTCATTCTATCCAATTATACAAATTGCCTCTTTTCCCTCTTTTTACTCTCTCTCTCTATATATAATATATAATATATTTGCTGAGTGACAAGCTATCTATCTTTTGAGAAAATGTGTGTTTAAAATATTTCTATTCAATTTTTGGATGAAGAAATTTTCATGTGTTTGATAAAAGTTTAATTTGCTTTTTGGAAAACAGGTTCAATCATCACAAAATCACCAGTCACCACCTCGAAAGCTTGCGTCCCTTGGGACTGCTAACAAGAGACCAGTGAATGTCGCCGAGTATATGTACTCAAAAGGACTTGACAAAGTTGCAGAATACTTACAACAGTATATAGGCTGTTATAGTTATTGTTCATTTGCCCGAGTTGAGTATGAATTTTGCACACCCCTTATGTTTAAAGCTTACTTTATAATTATTGACAGAAAACTATAACGTTGTTTATAATCCAGGAGTGGATTATAAACAACGGATCTATGGTTTTACCATGAATTGTTAAATGTGATAATACTCGATCTATGTTTAATTAATTTATTCTGCTGTATTGTCGTGTAGGTGTCATGCAATTGGATCACTGTCACTTGATATCCTTCCAAAGATATCCAACTAATCCTATATGGGGGACTTTGCAAGCTGAAAAATTCATTTCTATAATCGTTTGATGAAGCAGTTTTGTCAGCTCGCGTATATCACTGCCGTCATCAATTGTCAGCATCCAATGGAGGGATTAACTCAAATGGCTGCCATGTTTGATTGTTTTCACTAAAAAAAAAAACACAATTCTGGTCAACAGTGCATTATGACATTGCAACAAATTTCTTCATGCCGAGCATGGGTCTGAAATTCCGTGTAAAGGGTGGATTTTCTCGAGTCCTCACCAGGAAAGTGTTCAAGCTGTATCTGACTCGGGACATCTATGTTTTTTCTGCTGCCCATATCCGGCCCAGATTGACACGCACCGTGGAGAATAACCTGAGCCAGAGTTGTAGAACAGAATGACAGATTTCTATAAATAAGAAATTATTTACTAATAAATCAGAGCCCCGCGATGAAGAGTTTCACGCAGAAGATATTTGTCCGCATTTTGTCAGCTCCAAGCTCATCGCTGTTTAGGAACTCACTCATTGCCGAGGAGTTTAGAATAACCGGCTGAAGAACGTTGTTAAATCGAGCTTCAGCGTCACTGTCACTTCTTACTCCATATCTCTCAACCAGACCAATTGATCCTGATGAATTTAATGTACTTCTGAATATAATTTTTTTCTCTTTTATTATTTTTTCAAAGAGATATATGCATAAAAAGGTCGTCTGTGTGCATACTATTATAATGAAATATGTATTTTATTCCTCGATCATGAGACAAAAATTTATTTTTGGAGCATAATCAGAAGAAAAATTTATTTTTTAGGGAATAGAGTTGAAAACTATAAATATTGTTTGTGATGAAAAAATTTTTTTACATGTGAGAAATATATATAGAGTTGAGGCGAAGCGGACAATTGAGAAGCCTGCGCGATGTTGTCAGGCAATTTTCTTGGCCAGTGCCTCTAAATGCCGCAGATTTCCATCTAGCTCGGTGGGTAAATACCAGTGCAAAGCCGCCCTTTCTCCGTAACCACTATAGTTGTGCCTGCTAGCCACAACTGTGTGATTATAATTCGCAGCCCCGTAAACGCAGTGCGAGCGTAAACGTCGACTCGTCGTCGTCGCCGTCGTCGTCGGCATATAGTCCATTGTGTGTATACGTACACACACACACACACACACACACACACACACACACGCGCGCTCTGTTGTATGACACACACAGGTTTGTGCAGGGCTGCTGTAAAGGATTATGCACGCGGATTTAACTGATGAATCACATTGTCGTCTTGATTTGCCGCGCGTTAATTTTCCGGCGCCTGGACCGAGCACTCGCGCGCGCCCTCATCATCATGGGGATCTTCCGCTCGTTGACGGTGCGCGAATTTGCGGATTACAGTCACCGCCACAGCCTCGTCGCATTTTGGCCACAAGCCCCATTGAAAAACCTCGCCACCGCCGGGGGAGCCAGAAAAAATATTACGCACAGAGGCTAAGTGCTTTCAGATTTACTTATTCACTTTTTTTTTACTGCCAAAGAAGAAAAATACTTATTGATTGATTAATTTAATCTGAATTCTTGAGTTTTTCAATATTCATAATTAATTATACTCGTATGAGTGTTTTATTTTATTCCGTGTGAAGAAAGAAAAAATTTTTTTTTCTCGTTGTCTGACCATGAACGGCATTATCTACTTTTCAACCATTTCTCATTTACTCTCTCGCTCGTTAAATTTTTTGTCGAAGGGAAATTAAAAAATAGTTTAAATTCTATTATACTTAAGTCCGCCTTTATCAAGTGTGGAAATTAACAAAATACATACATAGCGAAAATTTAAAGAATGCGAAAGCTGAAATATTTGAACCATATGACGAATAAAAATCCTTATAGATAGAAATAAAGTTGGAGCTTATTAAAAAAATACTACAACACCCCGAAAATATATATAAAGGAATGAAAATATTCACGACTAATTGAAAAGTCCCCACAGAGTTTTAATACACCATCTAATTAATTTTCCAAACAATTAAGCACCTTGTATGAGGTTTGCTGATGGGTGGCCGTCAAAGAATGGGGGATTGATTACCAAGAACGCGGAGAGACGAGGAGAATTAGTAGGCACTGTCAATCCGAGCAGGCCTCGTTGGCCGTACTGTGGCTTATTAATTTTACCAAAGGCCGAAGGGGAGGCCGCGTGCAGCAGATGGTGTATACTTTGCGGTACAATATTCTGCACCCTCCAAACCTCGGATATATCTAATCACAGATAGACATATATAACATATAATTCTATATCCTTTTTGTGTTTGCATGGTTTGATTTGTGTTGTCACCGAAAAATCACAAAATATATACATATATAGAAATAAAAAATACTTTATGGATTTTTTGCGATGCATCGCACACAGATCTGGTGGACCGCGAACGCGCTCTCGGGGGCTGGAGGAGGCGGATGAGAGGAGGACAGCCTCCCCTCTCTTCTTTTCGCGGTGACTCGAACGCCCGCGATATCTCGGCCAATCGAATCACGCCGCCGGCTCCGCCTTTTATCATTATTTTACTTGTTTTCTCTTTACTTCACCCTCATTGGATGACATTCTTCGTCGCTGCTGTTTGCAAAAAGTCAAACAAGGAAATTAAAATCCTCGTCATCTCTTGTCCTCCTTCAGAGTCACGTGGCCTCGACGACGATGCACTTATCCTCGGCCCATTATCCGCACACTCTGCCGAAAACCACCTTTTTACACAATCTTTGTTTTTTGTCGAAAAATATCGTGAGTTGTTATTTAGTCTTTTTTGCAGCAAAATTATTATTTGACAATAACTTTCATTTTTAACTATTAAATTTTTTTCAATATTATGTCATTTCGAAAATATGTATTTAAGATGGATACAATTTTAAATTCGCTATATCTCAGATAATTTTTTTATTATTTTGTTGAAAACTAACTTTAAAAACTATGCGAGGGAAAAAATCTAAAATGTTCGGAATAAAGTGTTGGAATTGAAGGAAAATACAACCCAAAGTGAATTATCCTCTATTAACGTTTAAACTGACGTTTACAAAAACATTAAATTTTTCAATTACTCAATTTCGTTATGATAAATTGTTTTATTTCGAACATTTTTCTTCAAAATGCTTCAAATAAAATAAAATAAAAAATACCATCAGTCAACTCGTTAACAATTTTCTAAATAAAAAAAATAGAACAGATTTGTTAGTCGGATATCGCTCATTCCCTTATTCTCATATGCTTATATAATAACTGTCATTTTCAATTGTCCTAAATAACAAGAGTATAAATACCTACAGTGTATGGATGAAATGATTTTTTTTAACTGATAATGATAGGCGAAAAAAAAAGATGTTGAATATAGTTTTAGAATTTTCGATTGATATTAAAATTAAAAAAATTTCGCGGGTCGGATTTTTGATTCTTGACGTTTGAGCGGGTAAAAAAGGAGCAGTCAGAGAAAAAAGCGGCATTGTATGTATATCGCGAAACCTTCGGGCGAACAGGCGTAAGACAATGTAAAAGCCGGCACGGGGCACAGTAGACGGGCCGTAGTGGGCACACAGGGAATAAGCAGAGATAGGAATGAGAAAGGGTGGCGTGAGCGTGTGTGCGGGTGCCAAGTCCGGGTGCAGCGAGATCGCGCGGCCGATGTCGACACGCTCCAACATCAGGGTGTCCGCGCGCGACTCGCTATCTTCGACTGTTCTATGCTAATTCCTCGACCATAATCTCACCTGTTGGCTGTCCTGGATATAAAACTCCATTATTCTTCCGCGTAAAAAATCTTTTTCATCTGCTACTATCTCTATCGTGCTATGATCGCGCCAACGCCGAGTGTTTCCCGCGAATCAGATAGCGATTTGTTCGGAAAGCAATATAACCGAGTCTGCCTGCAGAGGGTGGCCCTTTCTCCGAAAATTTGCATGAGGTATTAAACCGCGTGGAGTTTCAGTCGATGTTTGCCAACACCCACTCTACTGTCGCCACGATCAAAGGATTTTGCGTTGTATATCCAGCTATTGCCCCTCTTTTCCCCACAGCTGCAATGTTTCCAACTATATGTCTAACTCGACCTTCCGCGCTTTATATTTCTCGAAGCCGCTAAATTTCCCCTCAATATATACTTACTCTCGCATACACGATTTTCCGCCATTCTTAAATTCAAGAGTATACACATCAGTTTTTTTTTTAATTATGTATAATCCACGTTAATTGATATTTTACACATCTTTAACATTTTTGACAGCTCTACATATTTTTTATTCCTGAGCGATTTAAAGGCATACTTATAACAATTACGTTAAAATCCTGTCTTGAACAGTGATCTTATGCACTGTTCAGATTTCGCAAAATCCGCCAATAATTTTTTCCAATAATTATTTTGTGCTTCCTGCAATTTCTTTACATTATCCACCGTTTTAGTGAATAATTTCTGGGCATAACTGTGAAATTTAGCCACTACGTCAATTGCTGACCAAGAACTGTGATTTTCCTCTTCGGTTCTATCAGTCGGCGGTGAAGTATTGATATTACTTATTTTTTTGCCAGTTGGTAATCCTTCACTAATCGTGGCGTAGTACACTAAAATAGTGAAAAGTATCATTCCCACCGAAATAACAACTGACGTCATTTTCTGTATATTTAAAGTTGGAAAACTTCTGCAAGCTATATAATTTGAAATAAAAAATAATATTGTTTGGAGATTATTGTGGATTTAATATGTTTAAAATTGTTACTTACTTGAATATTGGTCGACAGATCACAAGAAATTGTTGAAATGCAAAGGTACAGTTATTCCCACAGCGATCAAATGTTTGGTAAACGCCGGTCCTCTCCGCCTTTTATATACCCACGGTAAGATGCGCAGCAATATTATTGTTTTTTGTTTTTTTGTTTTTCCCACGTTATCAAACAGATAAAAATAAAAACGCTTGTTTTCAACTACTCGTAAAAAACATTTTTAAAAATCATATCTATCGTCACCTTTTATGTACTCACGGTTAGATGCGCAGCAATATTATTGTTTTTTTTTTGTTTTTTTGTTTTTTTTTTTCCACGTTATCAAACAGATAAATATAAAAACGCTTGTTTTCAACTACTCGTAAAAAACATTTTTAAAAATCATATCTATCGTCACCTTTTATGTACTCACGGTTAGATGCGCAGCAATATTATTGTTTTTTTTTTGTTTTTTTGTTTTTTTTTTTCCACGTTATCAAACAGATAAATATAAAAACGCTTGTTTTCAACTCGTTAAAAATATTTTTTTTAATCCTATAGGAGAGAAATATAACAGAATTTTTATCTGGAAGTTCTACCAAAAATTGCCGTGCTGCACAGTAAACCGGGCGCCACTGCTAAGCGTAGGAAAAATTCCCGTGCCGCGTAGGAAAAACTCTCTACCAGCAGAGTAAAATTTGACCGAACGCAGTGGAATTTTTCCCCTGCTGCAGGGAGCAATTTTTACCCTGCACGCATATTGACCGAACGCAGTGGAATTTTTCCCCTGCTGCAGGGAGCAATTTTTACCCTGCACGCATCCCACTCCCCCACCCCTGTCACTGTTGGCTCTTTTACTCGTAGTGAGGTTTCCAATAGGTATATTTAAGATATCTTAGGGATTTGGCACAATGACTTACTTGTCAGACACCCTGTCACTGTTGGCTCTTTTACTCGTAGTGAGGTTTCCAATAGGTATATTTAAGATATCTTAGGGATTTGGCACAATGACTTACTTGTCAGACTGTTAACTCAAGGACATTCAAAAAATTCCGCGCCAAGGCACGGATAATAGAGCCAATTAGAGTCTACGGGCACAAGGTTGTACCAAGCACCACAGCCAAATACCTAGGCGTACATCTAGACACCAAGCTCACACACTACCAACATATAACCCAAACTACACAGAAAGCCCAACTCATACTCAATAAACTATACCCATATATAGCCAGGAACTCGAAACTCTCAGTATACAACAAAAAGCTCATATACACAGTAATAATTAGACCCATCATAATGTACGCTGCTCCGCAGGTCTGGTGCAGCGCAGCCCAAATGCACCTTCGCAAACTACAGGTTTTTCAAAATCGATGCCTAAGACTCATCCTAAATCGAAGAATATACACAAAAGTTGCCCAGCTCCATCAGGATGCCACTAGATTCTACACAACACAACTAGACCACAACCAACTGACCAAGGGTCTAACCAAAATTAGAAGATACAACTGGCCGTTCAAACGCAAATGCAAACTCCCATATCAAAACTTAAAACTGTTCAACGAACATTATTAAAAACTAGAAAAATAGAAAAATACTTCACACTCAAACCGACAGTCATAGTAACTGTAATCCCAATTCCTGTAAGTAGGTTTTTTCCCTCATTATTTTTCCTACAAACCAAGTCAACTACCGATTCAGTCTAGCACTGTACATACCGAAATTGTAAAAATTAGAATTAGAAAATATGTAATGCCACAAAATTTGTGACACGCGAAAACACAGATGTAGATTAAGCTATTCAGAAGCAGGAGCTACTATGTAAATATCAACTAGGCTAAGTGTTTAATATTTGTATAACCTGTTACACAACTATTTCACATTTGTACAAAGAAAATAAAGTAAACTTAAATCCTAAAAAACGTGAATAGGAGGATTTTTCCCGTGCTGTTTGGTAAATTTTGCTGTGCCCATGGTAAAAATGATCGACCATATGGCAATTTTTACTTTCTTTAGGATAATTTTTACTCCTTCGAAGCAAAATAAGCCCAGGTCATGCGGTTGGCGCTCGGTTTACTGTGCTCAGCACGGCAATTTTTCATGGATTTTTTTCTCCGTGTATATCTATCGTCGACAGTTTGAAAATAAATTTTTAGTGATAAATTTTTTGTCTGTATGATAAAGCTATTTTTGTTGCCGAAAAAAATAAACAAACGCTTTAAAAAATTTTTTTGACCATTTATTTTTATACATTTAATACGTCTAATATTTAATCTAATAATGCCTAATATTGATCAAAAAGTAGTGATAAAAGCATACGTGGCCCCTCGAGTGCCTTATATAAGAATATATATTTGTTTCAACAATTAAAATAGATTTGTTTTGAAAAACACGGACTCAGCGTGAATAAAAAAAAAGTTGCCAACCTCCCTGCATCGACTCTCACGATGCATATAAATATTTCAACACTCCGCACCGCGATTCGCGTGCCTCTCTTAAACAGTGATGATGCCTAATTACATGAAAAAAAAAAAATCCCCTAACGACTCGAGGTCGATTTGAGAAGCCAGATCATAAATCACGTATACTGAAGAGCAACGATGCGACCTTCGAAATGAAACGATTACCGAATTCTCGGACAAAGGCATAAATCACGGCGTTAATTAGCACATGAGACGCGAGCACGTGCCCAAGTGTCCACGCTGATGGGTCCCCCCGACCTCCCAGACGATGTCAGGGGGATTTGATGGCGAAAAAAAAAGGCAACAGGATAGAGTAGACGCTGATGACGCCAGTCACAAAGCAGTGTATCCGTATTTTATTTGAATGGGTCCTAGGCCCCATCTTACTTATGCGCTCCGCGGCTCGGTCGGCATGCGTCACTGCCAGAGCCTCTAACGTTTTTACGTGGCCGACGAAACGCCGGGGAATATGATTACCCGCGTTAGCATTCCCAGAATAATGTATACACCCGTGCGTCCGTTTGGTCATTCGTCTTGTCGAGGACGCCAGACTATTTCCACTGAGATACGGTCGCCGGTATTTTTCCCTCGTGCGCAGGAATTTGCGACGCGCAAGTGTGCCTTTTGCCAGAGTCAATATCATTTTCTTCGATACTCTATTCCCTCTTTCCTTGGCCTCATTAAGCTACAATTAATTCAACTTAATTGCCGCAATAACTCTCTAGCTCGGTGCAATCATTTTTTTTGCCTCATCTACTCATTCATTGTTGTATCTGTATCGAGAATCCATCAGAATACATAGAATTTATCTATAGAATTTCTTCGGGGGATATTGTACAATATATCCACCTGATATAATATAGAAGTAACAGATATATTTTTATCTCTATAAGGGACAAGTGATTCAAGCTCATTTTTTAAAATCGACTAAACTCGAAGGTCATACAGTAAATAACATATTGTATCCGCGGGATTCATGAAAAAATGGGGCATTTTACGCACTAGTGAAAAAAATACACACTCTAGACTCGGATGATGGCAGTGAAAAAAAATGAGCCATTTTATGGCGGCTCAAGAGTGAAAAAAACACGATTCATAGGCATGTGTTGCAAAAAATATTTTTCATACATTTTCATGTTATACTTTATGCGTCAAAGGTATAAAAAACATAGACACTATAGAATTTCATTATATACTGCCGCTATTAAACTTGTAGGTACTTAATGGAAAAAAATATATTGACCCAATAAAATTCTTTTGAATCCCAATATAAATATATATTATCAATTACAATAGCAATATTTCCAAAATTTCTGTGTCATTTCAAAGCATGTTTTAAGCTCTCAATGTCCATGAGCTCTGTCATAATTTGCCAAATTATCTGTGCGACCACCGGTTACCGTTCCCCATTGATCCTTTGCCCGCTCGTGCTCCCGTGGATTACCAGTTCGCCGGTACTGGAATTCATGGTATCCTGCGTGCAGGGTTCCTCGGATTTTGCTCGGATTTTGATCATTATAGCCAGCCCAATTGAACGCCTTGTCTAGCCTGTCACTTATGCCCCTAAATGTCGGATTGTTGTTCAATGGTTGTTGGGGGAATGCGTGCATGCTTGCAATGCAACAAAGCAGCACGGCCAAGGTGATAGTACTCCAAGACTTCATTTTTGCAGAAGAAACTATAAAAATATCTTAGAGTTAGGCTATAGTTTTTACACTTAATAAAAGTTTTACATATATGATGAAAGTTTAGGGAATTTTCACAAACGACGTTGTTTAGAGATTTTTCAGGTCACAAAAAAGTATTCTCGTAAAAATTCGATAAATTTCACTGTTTCCATATGATACTTGGATTTAATCATAATTTTCAGATTTTTTACTTCAGTGCATAAATATAGTGATAATATTTTTCATTTCTAACATAAAATTTTTTATTAGTGATCGAGGAATTTTAGATGAAGTAAAAAAGTGTATATGAAATAAACCATAATTATTCTACCAGAGAATAGTTGAGATTTGAAAGAAAAATTAATTACCACAAGGTATAGCAACTCGAGTTATGTTGTCTTCTCTTGACGAATCACCAAACACGATTGAATGCTGTGAAACATCTTCAGCGATTTAAATACAGCCACTCTTTGCGTAATAACTAAATATAGCCTTCACTTGTATCTATAGGAAAAAGTGATTGATAATTCAGTTCTTCCCAGAGCAATATACAAGTCCGGGGATCCCGGACGACTATCTCATTTACTATGCATGTGTATCTGTGTATAATGAGTGGATAAAGTAGAGTTCAAGTGAGGTCAGGAATATTTTTCAATTTCATATACAATCCGCATTGTAAATTCGTCTGAAGTGGCGACACAACAACACACCAGAGAGCTCTAAATCACAGTGTTTATCTTAGCCCTATACTAAAAGTGTCAAACACTGGTTAACCGTCACAGTCTAAGCAGCGTGTCAACCTACAAGCGGAAGTTGTTTTTTCCATCGACAGATAGATCAAGTAGATAGTACTAAAGGTTATTCGGGGGAAAGAGGCGCATCGCAGAAGCAGGTGAGATCACGTAGTGCCCTTCGTACACTCTGCTATCGTCAAACGACTCCAGTTATACTCCCCCTTGTTTTCATGGTAAAGTGGTCACCTCACGTGTCCACTTTTGTAAATTGTCTCGGTTATCTATCTAAACCATAAACCCTTCTTAATACACGTAATAAAAAATCATTTACATATATAATAAGCAATTACCTACCAGCTGTGAGTAAAAATTTTTTCTTTGCTACATTTTTTTATGACACATTAATTTTTTTTTTATTTAAAAAAAAATTTACAATTTGAACCACCAGAAAAAATATGTCGAATGTTTTTTTCAATATTTTATTATTGTCTTTCAATTTTTTTAAGTATAAAATGCTGCTCATAAATTACTAAAGCGATAGTTAATGTAAGATTATCTTGTTTAAACACATGGTATTCGAAAACAAGAGTTTATCTCTATTTTAAGTCAAGGACGGCCCAAACATTTGCCATCACGAATAATCAAATATATAGGTATATCAAGTTTAATTGAAACTACTAAATGATAATATTCATCAGTCCTTTATAAAAGCATTATCCTGATATACTTTTGGATATCCAGGCTGGATGCAAAATTGAAATTTTAAGTAGTAACCATAACTCTGTCATTATACCATTGTTCAATCACTGTAAAATATTTGTGGGTTTCGGCTGATTTTAAGGGAGAAAAAAAAATATCAACTAAAATTGTCTATCCGCGAGATGGGATGGGTATATCGCGAACAAGCTGCACTAGAGAAAAAAAGGAAACATAATTCGGTTGTGGGCGGACATAGCACAGAGTGGAAAAGAGCTGGAGGCGTCCTCGCCAGCGTCGCCGCGAGTCTCGGCGGGTTTTACAAATTATTCAATTAGCCCCTGTGAATTAAAATATACATATTCATCGCATAGCCGCGATACGGGAAGCGAAGAGCGCGTGTGCACTCATCGTGCCGCGGGCAGACACAAGCACATAAACAAGTCGGGCGGACACGCGCGTTAGACGGTCTAACGGGCGCGCGCGTCATTCCACCGAAAACGAGATGCAAAACGCCGGAATTTCTCGTCCTCATGCCGACTTGTTTTGCTCTCGGTTGAGAATTTGGAATTTTTGCACCGGTGGCATGCACAAAGACTGCCCTCCCTCTCCCCAAACATGGAAAAAAATCCAAAATTGCGCCAATAGGGGTGCGTGTGACGCCAATGATCATCATAAGTCAAAACCAATGGCAGATTGCATAGGACTGAGTATCTCAGTTCAGGCTCTGGACTATCAGTCTGCTTTTTTATATATTATATACTTATATATTATTCCCCTCGGAGCACTTTTGTACAGCAGTGATGTATCTCATTCGGGAAAAGAAAAAACAAAAATAAATTAATCGAATTTTCTGCTTGCCGGATCATTCAAATTAATTGTGATACAATTTGCATGGTTAGATGAATTACACAGAGAGCGAGTATCACACGGTGCAATTTGTGTTATGTATAATTGATGATAGCGCGCCATAAAGTACCATAGAACGAGGTAGAAAAAATGAGTAAAAACTCGTGTAGGTATTTCAATGCGTTTTACACTCTTGCTGCCTCGCTTCATGTGGGCCACAAGCCAAAGCTTGCTCCTATATATATACATACATAAAAACGAGCTGGAGAAATGCACATTTTAATCGCATCGCCTAATAGCGAGGCGTTTATAAGCTTGGACTGTTTCTCATGAATACGCATGTTTCGCGGTTTGTTACAACAACTTCTAAATTAATGCGCAATGCTAAATTGCACTATTTATATATACTTCATTTTCACTCTTTATGCATAAATGTGTATATATTAGCTATACTGTGTGTTGTTATTGTTTTATATATCTAGACACAATTATAATTTACAGCTTGATTGTATATAATTTCAGGGATGAGAATTTTCAGTATATCAGCGAAAAATCGCGTCCTGCGACAGTCAGTATTATTACCTATATAGCTCGACGGAAATGTCCTTGATCTGGTAAAAAATAACGTCAAGGAAGGCGCAAGTACGTTCGATTTATTGGACCAGAATAATTTGCCCATTTGCGCGCGAACCTTGGCTACACAAAGAACTAGAGCCGCGCGTCCTCTAGCGGGCGCGTCATAAAGTTGCGCTCATAATGGGCCTTCACGTCCATGCCGTCGTGGTGCTTCGCGCGCTGTATGGTTTTATATACTCTTATACAAGCATAAGTACCTGCACAACAACATCATTCTGGACATCTGTCGGTCTTTATTTTTCGGCAATATCCCACGATGTAGTGTGTACCATTCGCATAATAAGGCCGTAATATCCAGTGATATTTGCTTCGTCGCGTTTGCCACAGGTCTCATCATATTAAATGCCACAGAAAATATCTAACGACATCATATAGCTCTATACCTTTGCCTGCCTATACATGGGGGTGCAGGAAAATCCTGCATCACCTCTTTCCTAAAGTTTCCCCATTCAATTTTATTTTTTTTTTCTTCTCATGTTCTTCGAAAACCCAGGGATGCTTTTGAAGTCTGATATATAGTTGAGTATACGAGTTGAATTGTGTGTTATTGAAGGAAAGCGTCTCACATGACGTTTGAGATTTCAGATAAGAGGTCATACACATCCGCTGCAACCCTCTGTGAAGTTTAATCATTTTATTATACTTTGCATTAGGTTATTAAGAACGTACCGTTTTTCTTTACCATCGCCTGTCTCTCTTTATCGACGACTTTTAAGTTCTATATAGCCATGATATTGCTGTTTATTCAATATGATAAATACGATATATGTTACAGATTATAATAGTGCAGAAAATTATGTAGAATATGATTAAAAGTGTGGTAGATTCAAATTGCGACATGCACAATAATTTCATTTTTGATCATAAAACGAACAATTTTCCATGTTCATCATTTAACGATTGGTATATATACCTATATACACATACATGTACAGTCGTTTGTGGCTAATGAACGTTATTAATTGCTTCGCATGATTTTGTGATAACGGAAACACGCGCACTCTTCAAGGTGATACGTTATTATTATAGAACATATGATACGATGTTTTAAATTATGAGCAACTATCAGCAACAATACTAATTATTATCCCACCTCACGCGCGTCAAGTCTACTGATCATCATCAAGCTTGTCTAGCATTATGCACGCAATGTATATTATATGTATAAATAATTTTATTATATGGATGATGAGCGCAAGATATCCAACTACCAAACGGAAGTTCGTAGCGCTATCGGATTATCCATTTATCAACGTTGAAAAATGTACTTCGCATGATGCTCATCAGGTAATTACTTCTGATCAAAATACTTCTTTTGATAATAACAGGTAATTGGTCTTTCAATCACTCAAATCACACCTTACAACTATATATACATGTCTGTATCTTGTGGAAGAACGTTCTCTATAGACTCTAATTTTTATATGATCAATCATTAAATTTAAATGAATTTATTATTATAATTACTTTTATCGTCCAATGGAATGTATCGGTTGTGAAAATTTTAATTGTCATTGTGTACTATACTGGTTACCTTATATTTTCTTGCATGTAAAATTGTAGGTAATAGATCTCAAGAATCTGGTATAGTGAAAAAAATTCTATGTCATGTAGATATATACAGAATAAGTTTTTTATTTTTTGAAATAATATTTTCTTTAGGCTTTGACGTTTGATTAATATATAAAAAACTATTTTTAACCTGTTGTTTGAAACAGCATGACGTTGAAAAATTTTAAAATACCTTGTATTACACGATAAAAATGTTTTTTTGTTTTTGTTTTACAGTTTATCAAAAAATAATGATATAAAAGTTTTCAAAAATCCTATCGCCACAACCAAAAATAACCTAATGTGAAATATGAAAAATTCTTTTTTTGTTTTTGACAGACAAAATACCTCATCGTAAGCATTAGAGAAATAAATTATTATCAGTTTGATTGCTGTACTATATATATAAAAAACGCAGTAAAAAAAATCACTGTCCGACAATTAAAAAACCAAAGTAATAAAATTTTACAATCATCAATTGTGGTGGCGTACAAAGAGCACTGTTGAAAGATTTTTCAATGCAATAGCTTCGAATGATTAGAAATATAGTTCATATTCGTAACTCGATTCTATATAATAAAACGTCCGAAATATGTCGCTTCAAAATTGTTACATTGCATAAGTACTGAGCATCGGTTATCTTTATTGTATCGATATTTATATAGAACTGATAATTTATTTAATAACTTGAAAAATATTTTTCTTTTCTTTTTTTTTTTAATGTTCATTTCAATTATTAATGCTTCAATATTTTGTTTACACAATTGTGAGGAATTAGTTGATTTATAACGCATATAATTAATTAACAATATAATATGCAATTACGTAGTCGAAGTGAGAATTCCAAAATAGGTCGATGGAGCACACTTTTCTCTATAGGATCTCTATAGATTTGTGGTGCAATCAATTTTGACAGAATATTTATACTTGAACTCGATTTTCGCTCAATAATGATATATAACAGAAATGATAAAAAAATAGAGTAACTATTATTGCATTTATAGAATACGTAGCAACAACTTACACAATGTCGAGGCTTTTTTTTCAACACAGCACTAGTCGAGAATTATTTGAGTATTATTGAGTGCGGTAGCTTTTAAATACCTCATAAAGGCTTCCAACACATTTACAATCACTCTGTCTATCGGTTTCACAAATTTTCCATTATTATTTGCATTATTCCCCATTGTTGTCGGTATTGCTTGGTTGTCGAGTATAGGAGATCCTTCAGTATTTCTCATGTCAACCAGGAAAATAATAACTCCAAATATCATTAGGAATGCCTTGAAACCCATTACTGTAAATTTCAAAAAATTTTAGAGAAGAAATATACAATATTTAATAGTAAAAAGTAGATTTCATGGTATCTCGTAATAAAAATTGTTGTACAAGATGAAAAAGTGAGTCATTTGACTGATGAAATAACTTTTGACAACAATATTACTATATTTTTTAACAATTTCGTTCAGATAATGTATCTCTCTACCACAGATAAAGAATGAATCATTTTCTATTTTGGCATTTTCATTGCATTCATAATAATATTTAAAAAAATATAAAAATAAAAAACATACACACATGAAACAAAAAATTGTACTCACTGAAACTGAAGACAATTAATGGAATCTTTTTATTTCAGAGCGCACCCGGCGTGTATGTATAGACTATAGCTCTGAGGCGACTTGACACGAAATGATGAAGCATTCATCAATGTTGATATCTCGCTGCCACCTCGTGCGTACTGTCTGCTCCATCTAGCTGAATTCTCATAATCAATTCTCTGTGAATTGGTCTAATAAAAAATCCATTCACAGTCACACATTTGCCTGCTTCAATGAGTGCCTGTACACTTCTTCATTTTCAAAGGAATTTATAAAGAAGCCTTTCAAACTTTTATCTCGGGTTCATTTTTATAACCAGTTTTCTTTTTTTCACTTTCTAAAATTAGACGTACTATTTATGAATTTTTTTACATTTATACATGGGATAACCTCGATAAATAAGTATTTTTAGTATTTCTTGAAAAATCTTATTGCATCGACATCAATTTGACATCTATTATCATTTATTGTTATTTAAGTTTTTTTTTTATCATGTACATAATAGAACAGAAATTTTTTTTAGGAAAGTGTCACATGAAATAACTTCTCATATTGATATTATTTCCAATTAAAAAATTGAAATTGAGAATAACAATATTTTTAAGTGCTATAGAATATATTGTTAAGCATATAATTCATTTAAACCTGCTGGAATCATTGAAAAAAATAATTTCTGATATATATATTGTGACTGATTAAATAGTGCGTGTCACTATGGAGTCAGTTTTTTCGGTTCTAAGCAAGTTTAATTGCTCTGCGGGTTTTTCATACTGAGTTCGAGTATCAGTGAGCGTTGTTGTAGATATACGGGGAATAGTCCGGGTGATTCTGGTTTTGCTTGGAGTTGGCACCAGCGGCGCAGTGCTCAGAGTATCAATAATTTTTTCGGGAGTGCCGTCCACTGGCGTTGGCGTGTCTCGTGGGTAACTGTGGATGCTGTGCACAGCCAAGCACAGCAACACGGCGAATGTGATAAAAACACACGATTTGTAACTGGCCATTCCTGATTTTGAGTGAAAACAGAGAAATCATGATTTAAAATCACATCAAATAATAAATATCCATTTGTCTATATGCAAGTGTTTTTTCATATACCGACACAAATCTGAACATGATGATAAAATAGTGACGCAGGTAACAAAAATATAAATATGAAACACTTACTTGATGATAGTTTTTGAGTCTTATTCCTTACTGAACGAGTAAAGTGCGGCTGATGAACGATCAATTAGATCGACGTCGGTTTATATACATTCTGCATGTGCAGCATTAAGTTAATTGCGATTTTTACCACCTCGGAGATAATCTATTGCGTGAGACGACGGATAACGTCTTATCGCATTACCTTAATTCTAAAAAACAAACTATTACACCACAGAGTTCACATACACGATGCAATCTTTTTATTTTTTAGATTTAAATCTACTGCGAGGCGATTTAGGTGCCATCAGCAATCTCTAATGACGACAAAACACCCGAAATCAATGTGCTGCACTAAGCCTGTCATAAAAGTGTCAAAATGCAGGTAGTTAGCGGTTGCAGTACATATATATATGTATAACGAGCGTGTCGACTTACAAGCGGAAGTTGTTTTTTGCCGTTTGGACGGTAGATCTGCCATCAGATAATTAAAAATTGTCACGGCATTTTTCTGGAGAGGTGGTATAACAGCAGGTGAGATTACCAGAGCGCCACGCGCCCTCTCTGCCATCAGAGGGCTCGAGAGTTGTATATGTATATATTGGGCAAGCGTGTGTTCACGGTGCAGTGGTCAGTTCTTGCCGTTTGTCCCTGCTTATATCTGTATATACGCAATTGCCTTGACTCGTTGCAACCAGTAGGCAGTTTGATAGATCGCTGATAGACGAGCTGAGATAGCGCGCGCGACCCTCGACAGACTCAGTAAAAGTCTTTGATGCGGCGTTTTGCCCCACTCGTTTTCTGCCGCAACGCAACACACACGACAGGTGTATTTTGTGCCGTCTGCTATATAAGAAGACACGCAGCTGACCGCACAACTTTCTCAATTTCAACTTAACGAATTGCTTCCTCTCTCACCTTCAACTTTTCTCCCTGCCCCTTCATCACCCAGCCACAGGCGCAATAATAGTATAATATAAGATTGTGCCTATCGACTTTTATGCCTCATGTAAACTCATTTTTTTCTTGATTTATACAGTGAAACTTTTTGGCTTTGGAAATTGCTTTTTTGTGCGCGTAAATTAACACATCTTTTGATTTTTTTTTTTTTTTTATCAATATACTTAATGTATAATCAATGATTTTTTTTATTTGCTAAAAAATACCAGAAATATTATGTATTTTATAGGTATAGAAAAAAAAACTTTTCTGCTCATTTGATATTAAAATTTTCACCTCACTAATTATAACGTTGAAATACATACAATTTAACTTTATGATTATCTAAACGCTTATATAATGCACAGAAGATCTCTTATCGAGTGACCTACGCCTGCAGGATCATGCGCGTGCATCTGATGAGGCCTGAGAATTGACCGAGAACTTGATGTCATCGTTGAATTTATTATTTATATTCAAGTTCAGATTTACTATCAGCAGATATCCAATGATGAAACGTCAATTTATAAAATAAATAAAAAAAATTTATCAAGTGTGGCAAAAAAATTTTCAATAAAAATATATCAATAGATATACATATATAATTAATTAAGACTAATAGCGGATCTTATCATCAGAGATATTCTAATGTTTCAATTAAAATTCCATTGCCATGAATTAAGAAAGCCCAGGCCGTAATTGATTGTAGAATGAAAAAAATCGAGTGAGTGTTTTTTTTTTCTAGTCGTATAAATCTCTTGAAGATGGTTTCGAGGGATGTTGACACATCAGCAGGACACGGGGGACGGGGAGGATTGAAAGGAGACGGACAAAGAGGAGGGCGAGGCCCTCACGGAGCGAATACGTGCGCCGCTAAGAAGGTAAAAACGCACGAACTCTTGAAGACGAACGTGACGCGACGGAACGTCCGCAAGCAGGTCGAAAGAGCTGGCTTGCTTGATGTGATGGTGACACACACAGGAGACTTCTCCTTCTCGCTCGCCCACGACTCCTTGCAGCGTAAAAAACAAAGCGACACGCGAAACTATGCATTGTCCTGCCGAGGAGGAGTCCTGAATTACAATGCGACGACGAGTCTTAGGATCAGACGAGAGCTCTGCACGCTGCCAATGCTTCAAACTACTTTTGTACGCACAAAAAAATTATTAACATAGAGTCGTAGTAGAGCACCGCCCACAGGCAGAATAAGCCGTGCTATGCAAGCATATACGCGTGTTTATTTATAGAAAAATAACTACTATAGGAAAAACAATTATATTGAGACCATGAAGAAAAAAAATCTTCGAAAATATTTATATATATAAATACACAGCGAGCACATGAGAAAAATTGCATCTCTTATTTTACGGTATATTGTGGACGCTCGCCGGATACATTATTCCCACGAGATCGCGAGAGTGCGTGTCAGTTAGACAATGAAATTCTGCGTTTTAGTTATCGCAGTTCAATGGCGCTCAGCCAGAGCATGCGAATTGTGATATTTACAATCATAAACGCGAGAAGGATAACGGGGATGAGCATGTGAAACTCTAGCCAAATGAATTGAGGCGTAGGTCTGCTGCTCGTATAGCTATTAGAATCTTCCTGCCGCCGTGCCACGGTGATCGTGCTGTGTCCCACGTGGACGGATGCTATAGACAAGACGTGATATTCACTTCATGTGGCTGCATGCCCATTCTCACATAGAAGCCATACGTTTATTATCGCTGATGTACATATTATAGATATATATTCTTTAAATCCACGAAAAAATTGTCGACAAATTAATTCAGTATACAAATAAAAATATGTTTCTCTGAAATTATAACTAATAGTGAAATATGTTTCAATATTTTTTAATGTAAGTATAACAGTAATTGATAAAAGACAGTTTATTTTTTTAAATTAAAAAATAGTCTTAGTATACTTAATATATATTTTTTCCAAGTGAATATTATTATGCACAAGGGGCATGCGCAATAAATTCTTTTCGAAGGTGAGATGACTTTAGTTTCGATTCGTCCACAAGGACAAGAATAGCTCCCTACGTGATCGTCATTGACCGGCGATGAACGTGATGCGAATTTTTTTGTTTCAAAGTAGCCTAAACCATACGCATGACCACACCGTACAGTCAATCCATACATTTACAAGCTATACACATGTAAGGCAATAAAGAATGTCCATTTACCGGTAGATTCTCATATTCTGCGAGTTATTCACGATCGCGTCCGGTGGCCAACAATAATTCTATAAAAGAATAATCCGAAATAATTCAATCCTTCGGGATTTTTTGTTTTTGATTGCCTACAACTCTCTATAATAAATATAACAGGAATGCTTATTGCAATGAGTGCACCGATGCTGATTAATTAATTCTCCTCGTTTGGCTGCAGGTGCGACGATTTTATTTGGACAGCGGCGATGTTGGGCTCAGTGTCACGTCAGGGCTTCCCACGATACGCTGCAGTCAAGATGTGCTCGCGGTCCATTTGATTGCTGGACAATGTATGTGGTGAAACGCTGCAGCATATTCGGCGTTTAAGGTAGACTTGGAGAAAGGTCTAAAGGGCCCCTGCACGTGATTTTATGTTGGATTTTTGCTGCAGATTCATCATTTTTATTTTGCTAACGTCGAACTACTGTCGATAGGTCTCTGGTGGCTTCAGCAGTACAATTAACCTGCATTCATCTCAAAATCTAATGTTTATAAACGATTCAACCTTTTAAATATCTCCCATGATAATATAATTTTTCGACAGGGAAAGAATTTTTAGTTAAAAAAAATTCCAGAAAAACACACGCGGAGCTTAGATGAGATGAGGATATATTGAAACCACTTCCGCTGGTCAGACACAATGGAAAAAAATTCCTAATCAAAAATTCTCTTCACGTGTGTGAGTGCGCGTTCCCTGCTGCATTACCGACGTGAATTAAGAAACATCTGTAAGTAAGCAGACCGTTGTGTTTGAGTAATTAGAATCGAGAGATGCGCAAACTTGTGCTTTTACGGAGCGCTTGTTATTCAACATATAGTGAAGAATCAACAATTCTATGATGTGTCCCATCAATACTTTGGGGTCGCCGACGTATATAATTAGACATGCCGCGTGTACTACGCGACTGATGTCAACGGGGCAATGTATAATGTATTCAGAGCGATGTGACGCGGACAATGGGTGTATATGGGCGCGTCGCAAAAATGGAAATTAGTGTGCCCACCTATATCTTGTGGGTTATATAGTCTTGCACGATTCCGTTATTGTTACTTATTATCATGATTAATCCTGATTTTTTTTTATTTGTTTCTAGAATTATGCATGTGTCGTGAAAAATTCGACGGTTAGCATTTTTTTACCGGGTGGCTTTTTGCTTATTTATGTGCCAGAGTCATTTTTGAGGCTTCGTGACGCTTCCGCTCGTTAGTTGGTGACTCGTAGGGCTTATGCTAATCTCAAGCTGCCGTCCGACCGCTTGATTCCACCCTAAAGCTGATCATCTCGGATTAGCCAGCCATTATTTCGACGATACTTTTCTAAGTTTTCCCTCGAGTTTTGCAGTCTTGGCTATATACTGACTCATCAATTAAATTTATTTTATTCCAACTATAATTATTAATTCAGAGGGGTCACACACAAAACATGCAACTATATATACATCAAAAGGTATTTTATTTTAAAAAAACAACATATAATTGTTATAATTATACATTTATTATTATATTCATTAAAATTACTCATACTTTTTCTTCCCATGTACGCACAAAAATTTTCGTCTTCTGCATATTTATCATGAAGAATGATGATGTCAACGCTCGTACAATAATATAATGACAAAGAAATTTTTTTTTTTAAACGTATGGCACGTTTTGGTTGGTTTTCATTATTAAAAAATGCAAATAGATACAATTGATTAAAGCGCAGATTTAATTATTATTCGATTTTATTCCGCACGATTGTCTGCCAACTCACTGGCTTGAAATTCGAGAACGCTGTGGCATCTTATATATAACTACAAACAATGGAGACTGATACTTGAACGTGGTGCGCTCGCAGGTCACGAGGAAGAAATGCGCGAGCGAGTGTACATAAGCGCAAAACACTCCATCCGTGGAATATAAAACGCATGCTCTGATGGGTGTGTGTATTGGATAAATGACGCGTTGTTGTCGCTGCAGCTGAACTTGCATTTTGCCATGCGGGCTCGCGCGCGAGCGTTTTTTTTTTTTTTATAATATCAACTTGATTCGATAATACGTACAGTATATTATATACCGCTGTCTTTCATATCAAAACTTTTATTTCAACTAATACAAAATGCCGCGGCTGTTTATTATTGGCGCCACAGATATAATATCCAAGTGCAAATCTGCATGCGAGCTTTAATCGCTTGCGTGTTCATCACTCGTTCCGTCGGCTCTTGTGTTAAACCAACACTCTTGCTTTTCGCTTTCAATCACACCTCTTGTCTATATATATATATATATCTATATATATACCATGCAGAAAATTTTTATTTTCACCTAAACGAATGAGAAACTGAATAGCGTAGCAGTGTGAAAAAAAAAAAAAACGGTTAGGATAGCAATTAATCGAGAGTGTTTTGGAATTAATAATTGACCGCGGTAGATGTCGAAAACGCGGCAAGGCGCTTCCCACGCCAGCGAGCCCTGGCGACGACAGGGGCGCCGAACGGCAGCTGCGGTAGCCCGGTGCACTGGGATATTTCTCATAGAAACTCACCTTATACAACGCCCACGGCTAGACAGTGGCCAGCCAACAGAACGGGCGCAGACGCGCAACTGACAATCACGTTGTAATAATCCCTGATCACGGAAGATATTACACATTTCCCGAGTGAATCACTGCTATTGGCGAGGATGCCTCGTCGGCCAGTAGTTTGGGAGGTCTTAGTATTTGTCGACATGCAATCTGAATTCGCTCATCATATGCCTCCCTCCAATTCGCCCTTTGTGCACGATTGTTCGTGCTGAAATTCCACAAAGTAAAAATACTCTCTTGGTCAGATCCTGGTTATCGATAACGTAGGTATCTATCAAAAAGGGCAAGGATTAAATCACGAGCGATAAATCTAACAAATGCCAAGGTGAATCCGCGAGGTATCGGGGAAAAAGAATGAACAACGAGGGCGTGCGCGTAGAGAGTCATATGACCATGCATCGTCTAGAGCTTTTTTACGCGTCTGCCAAACGGGGCCCCCGAGGTGGGCCCACTCAGGCCCACTCGCCTCGTCCATTAATCATCGGGTCAATTCCGTAGATGGGTCTGAGTTGCTCCGAGGAGTGAGCGATGCATGCCACTCGTGCTTGGCTTTTGAATGAGCATTTTGCTCACTCGTTCAACTCGACTCACGTCGCTGCCAGGCTTAACCTAATAATATAATACCAAGTATATATCTATAACATATGTATCACACATTTTGTTTCAGTTTTTTTGAGCATGGCAAAAAATATCTGATGCATATTTTGTCTCGATATTAATTATCAGAGACATATGTGATCGGAGGGTTTGTATAGTATAAATATTGTGTTGTCCTCTGGTAATTTGAATTGATCGTCAGGCGTGATGATTATGGCAGGGTTCGTTAGTCTGTCGGCTTGATAAAGTCGTTTATTAGATGGGCGATGGTCCGAATCGAGACCCATTACTCTGAGCATGGAGACAGGTACGTCGAGTTAAAAATGCGGGCGGAGATGGGCGCGTATATAATACTCGACAACTCGTGTTGTTAACCGCGCTAGTTACAACCGTGCATCAGAGTAGTAGTGTGGTGGCCGAAGCGAAGAGGCAGAAATGCCAATGCGATGCGTCGCGCGGGTCTTGGACAAAAAACGTCGTCGGAGACGTGCTGGCCCACCGGCCACTCGAACGATGTCAGGAGTTTAATCAATGCATTTAGCTGAATTCCTGTCTGCTCCAAAGGCATTGGCGCGATCCTTGGCAAAAAACACTGCGTCTCTCTTTCCAAGGGCCTTTCCGTCAGCCATACTGCCTCAGCTCAACAAACCTTTTGTTCCTTTGATGTATCGACGGATAAATCGTATTTTTTCGACGTTTCTTCGTATATTTATACACGCAGGAGGCTACCAAGGGCTATATATCCCAACCGGCATATATTCAACTAATACAATACATATATATTTTTATAGGTGGAATTAAAAATATCGTCCAGAGTCTGATTGTTGCTTATTGTAATTGATGATGTCAGCGAGTTTTGGGGAAAAGGCTGCCAATTTCTGATGATGACACACATCATCACTAGATTCGAGTGTTTAGGACCAGCGAGAAGACTCGTGAGTATCGTGATTCATCGCTGAAGCGAAAGGGCAATATCGCGAGTCACGTGAAAAATTCGTGATGCCCTGGAGGCCGAACCTCGTGCCTCGTTACGCCTGTGTCGGAAGTATAAATCAAGCGGCAAAACCCGTCGGGATTTCAAGCTCTCCTGCGCGAGGACGAGAGTAGACACGTAGGTTTCAAGCGTGTACGTCATATATCGAGAAGAAACTGGCCACGATCGAGAAACATACCTCTCATGCGAGACCACATGAGCTTCGCTGGAGGTGGCCGATGACTGACACTCGCTGCACCGGGCAATTAGGCCAGTCATTTTTACTCCAAAATCTAGAAATTTTTTTCCTTTTTTTTCCTCCTCGATGCATCACAAGGTATATACATTTTATTTATAAAGTATACGCAATAGTAATAATAATAATTTCAAATATATTGAACGTTATAATCAGAAAAATATAATATACCTATTACGGGTTTATGTTATTATTTTTTGTTTTTATTTTCAAAACTTCTCAAGGGGCACATTGCTTCCGCAAATTTCACGGCAATTTAGTGGGTCAAAAATGTTAGAGTGTAAAAAATTAATAAGTGATTAAGATCTTCATTGAATGACTCGCTGATGACAGGGCAAAAAGGTTGCTAATGGATCACGTAAGTAAATATAGATAGCACACCTTTCGCCTGGTGAAATAGAGCACCTTGACACGGATGGTAACAAGGAAGAGATGATAAAAAATAGGGAGACGGAGTCGGAACGAGTCGGAAGAGGAAGCCATGAAAAGGGGAACCGCGCAAGCGATAAGATCACAGTATAGAGTGAGACGGGGCGTTTATAAAAATCCTACCATCTCCCGTATCTCACCTGCTATCTCGTCGCTGGGACTTTGCTCGGGTAATTACGCGGCCCTGAAAACAAGTGCCGAGTTACTGTGTGCCATACACGGCCAGGGCGATTGAACTGTGTATGTACAAGTGGTAAAAAAAATACTGGTATTGATGTGTAACGTAGAAAAAATAGCGTGTAAAGATAAGTAAGATCTCGGCGATATAATTAGCTTTTCCGAGACGGGGAAAGTCATGCAGGCGTAAAAATTTCTAAAGAGAATTGCTCGATCGTGATGCGAGTTTTTTTTTTTTTTAACTCGCTGCTGTAGTAAATATGACCTGGACTGCACACGCAGAGTAAAAAAAAATCTTGGTAAAAATCTATCTATATAAGAAAGTCTTAAATCTTTGTTCGGGGTTGACGTTTCTGCCGTTCATGATAATTACATAAAACCTGCACCTTTTGCTCCCCAAGTTTTACTTCTCGATGAAATTTTTCCTAAGAAGTTATTTTAGGGTCTATAAAACACCCATAAAAATCAGCAACCCTCTGGCGTCATTTTTGAACTATGTATTAGCTACAAAAAACCTTATTAAATAAGTATAGCTCGGCCGCAGTGAAGTGCAGGGCGTGCACTTGCTATAGTAGAAAAATTACATATATGCACGAACTTTGGAAAAAAATTGCTCGGTAAACTGCGGTGAGATTTTTGCAAATTTCTCAACAAATATCTAATAAATATATTCTACAGTGATGTAGGTTTAAAAAATAGTCATGATAGAGTATATACCTCTAAATTTATCTTGTTTAGACCATATTTTACGCATGTTTTTTAGGTATTTTTTTACATTATTGAAAATGCCGCTTTAAAAAAACCTGTTTCATCATACAAAACGCCCGCTTACAATCAAGTCGACTTGAAAAAAATTCGTTATCAATTAGACATTTGTGCGTCAATCGTGTAATATCCCGAAATGAAATTGTGAGACCAATTTTGCAGTTAAAATGATGATGGAAGGTCTCTAAGGGATCAGCAAAGTCGGGGTATATACTATTGCGTGGGCCGTGGGCATAGTTCATTTTATCTTTCAACCCCTGAAACTTAACTCCCTTATTCTTTACAATAAAAGTCCTCCATTGTCACAGTATAATTTCTCTGCCTCGAGTCTGGCGAGACACTTGATAGTAAAATATATATACCATCAACGTATAAAAAATTTTATTTAGGAATTTATATTCATGATCAGTGGAACTATAGGATTAATTAATACTTGTTCAAAATGTGAATCAATGCATGATGTGGCGATGAGCTTGTTTATATTTTTAGCGGCGAGATACAATTGTTATTGCACAAATGGCTGTGACTATTCATCGGATCGGTGAATCTGCTCGGTAATTATACTATTATATACCTTGGCGAATGGTTTCCGTGAGCGAGTGCATATGATAATGCGCGTGTTGTGATGCAGAAATGAGTCCTTGCGAGCGATGAAAGTAGATCCTTTTGTTTTAAGAGAATGAAAGTCTTACTTTTGGGTATAAACATTTTAAAAATAATGCGAAATTATTATATTATCTCGCCGGTATGAAAATACTTAAAAAAATCGAGTTAAAAAAATTCTTTATTTCTAGAGCTTGCTGTCAAAAATTCATTGCCTTAAAAATAAATGCTAGTGCGACTGATGGAATTATTTAATTTTCAAATCCAATGAACGAATATTTAAAAGTTTTTGATTTTTACTTGAGTATAAATGCTTCACGTTGATAGATATAATTGTACTATATTATTCTTCTCTGTATAATTTGCAAAGCTAATTTCCAAACCGTACACTGATTAAGTATATCAATTCTATTTTTACCGTGCATACATAAGTATGACAGAAGACGCCACAGTTAAAATTTTTTAAATATCTGACACATGTCTCCCTGACAATTTCGAGCAGATGGAAATAATACTTGATATTAAAAAATTCACTGCTGGAGAATTCGTGAGAGGAGAGTGATAACACACTGGCATTTTCACAAAATCATTTTATAATAGTTATACTTTCTAAAATGAAGATTGATAGTCCTAATTGATGATAATATCCTGAACGAATTGAACTAATAAAGCATCAGTTAGGCGCCTAAAAGTGGCCATTTCAATAAAATAGTCCTGTGGGAGTTTTTGGAGCCCCTCTCTATCGGCTGGCTCACATGATTAAAACTAGCGTCTCCCCAGTGCAAGTATTACGCACTCTGCGGGGGGCTGATTGTCCACAGGGGTAGCTCAGCGTGCTTATAAATTTATTTATTGAGATGTCCTTATTATTTCGTAGACACTTGAGCGATAAGCTTTGTTACTGCTTTTATTCCATATTAAGTAGATGATTGATTCATCTTACTTTAAACTCCGCGGATTTCTTAGCCATTATAAGATTAACTCAATCGTTTTTATTTTAATTTATATAAATTCTGTATTGTATATATATTACATTCGCAGACTGGATCATAGAGTAAAAATGTTTTTATATACTAAAATTTTTAACTAATTTTGATATTTGTTTACAGTCTTTGTTTTATCAACTAAGAAGTAACTATATACATTAAGTGGATATCCTCATCAGATATAAAATATGCGATAAAAAGTATTTATACTATATATATTCACAGAATTATGAACATGTTATGACTCACTGTTTTACCAATTGCACACAAAGTTGTTGTTTTTATATTTATATATATCGGGAGAATTTGATAATTAAAACAACAATTTATATCAATATATATATATAATATATGACATGATATTTTTTATTGAGTATTATTTTTATTTTTATTTTTTTTTTCTAAGAAGGAAGAGTCACGTAACATTTTACGTTAAATGCCCATTGCATTAGCGCGTTGATTTATCGAGGACAACGAGTATATATATTATTATCGATAACGCCATTCACACAACTCGATAAGGTATGTTCAAGTGTCGCATAATAAGTGCGCATAAGTTACATACAAACTGATAACTCGCTTTCTGAATCTTGCAAGGATTTTTTTTTTTTTTTTTTTATATTCAACTGGGCTTTTTCAGCACAGTTTTTATTGGTCTTCTTTAGAGTTATATAGTAGAATATATGTGGCCTGCCATATATACGCAGTGTCACACCGCGATTGTCGGAAAACGATATATCACTGCAACGGTGATTATTATTCATGCTCAGCTCGCCACCTTAATTAAATAATGATTTATGTAATTTATTCGAATAGACCTACATTGACGAGTGACCCGGTGGATATCTAGTGCGGTAATGCAGACAAAACACCACGTCTATCTGGGAATGACGTGTGTAATTTTCCAACACGGGTTTTTTCCACGATAAATCGATGATAAATATATTGCGGATTAAAGAAAAATTATTTCTTTGCTATATTATATACGAGTGTTGATGCTGATGACAGAAAAAAGGCTTTTTGGAGATAGTTTGCTGAGGATTGTGCCGCCCACACTGGTCGCATGTTTGTATACACCAAACTGGCAAGATTTCTGGGCCACTTTAACGGTATTTTTATCGAAGCACGCACAGCTTGTTCCTACTATCGCCTATTGTTATACTTCACTGCGACCTACATGCAGAGTAATTTTTCCTCTTGGCATCAACGCCCCACAGGTTACCCGCCTGCAACCCCTCGGAATCTCAAACAAAGTGTATTATTTGAAACGACTATAGCGTGTATATACAACGGGGTCCGCGCGACAAGCACTCGATCTTTTCACCTGATTTCACCTCCCTTTTTTGCCTCTCTCCGCCTGTGTGTATAGGTATATATATATAAAGCCTTTTGTTCGGGCTTGTCTGCGACTGTTCTTTCTCGCTGTATCGAGCAAAAAACATTTTTTTTCTTTAGCCCATTGCATTCGTTTTTTTCTAGCATCAGGAAAAATTCGGAGTAATCGGATACATGGTCGAGGGCCATAGGCATCCTCATTAACCGCCATTCCGTGGGTGGCAATGACACGTAATAATAACGGAGGCAACGCATCGCGTGCGACAGCGAATCGTAGGGAATCGTGGGCTGTCTTCTTGACAAGCGGGTGTTTAATTGGCGTTGAAACCAACGGTGTGACGGCAACACCACACACCGTGCTACAGTATGTATTACACCTACGTTCACGTACATATTATTTTGTCTTATATATAAAATTTTATACATAAAATTACACAAATACCTATATACCAGGAAGCGCGCCATATATATAATTCAATAAATAAATGCGAAGGAACTAATGCTCATAATAATGCATATATACTATATATATACACTCATAAATTTATGGGTATATTTATGTGAAGTAATTTGCCGCAAAATTGGTGATTGCGAGTTTTTATTAAATATACTCGATTCAACGAATTGAAAATATGCTCTTTATTCATATATATCAGATGAAATCTTTTCCCCGAAAAATATTTTTTATTTTGGTATAACTATATTTCTATACTGATAAATGATATTTAAATTACTTGGAGTGGATAATTTTTTTGGTTTATTGTAAAAATTAGTTCCAGTAGCGAATGTGTATAGATGTCTAGCTGCATGTATATTAATTGATGTATTGAGAAGACAGTGAGAAGATAACCACGCAACCATATTCAAGCGATATATGATGTATATACGTAAGTGAGTCTAAAGCACCTATATTATACGTCGAATTGTTAAAAGTATTGTATTTAAATGGTAAAATTCATTGACGCGATAATGCGATGCTATATAGTATAACACATATATCGGATCAATAAAAAAAAATATCGTAATCGCCTGAAGAATGATATATTCATTATCCGTCATTACGTTGAGCTATTTATTTTTCTTATATAATTGAACTTGTATAGCGGTGGTATACTTTGTATAGTATATGACAAATAGATGATCCAATGCGGGTATATAATGAGTATCAGGTAATTGCATCAGCTTGAGTGTCGGCAGTTATAAATTTTGTTACGCATTGTACCCAACTGAGAACTTTTTTCACCTATAACGATCATACGGGCTCGTCAAATAAATAATTTTGATTCTTCTGAATCAATTTTGTTCACAACGATAAACACATCCAACACGAACCAAGTCAATAATTACCGACATATCAGACAAATTAATCGCAAAACATGAGTTTGCTCGATGGTTTTTAATTGTTCGGCAATTTAAAAAAAGTAAACATCATATCTGTACATCTATATATATATATGTTGATAAATATATTGGAATTTATTCCGCAAACAGGAAGCCTGGAAATAAAATGAACAAAAAAAAAAATTAAAATTACTAAACAAATGCGCGTAAACATCATGTGTATAAACACTTTATCTACAATAATAGTCGCGGCGCGTAAAATCTTCGATAGATCTAGCTGATTTTCTCGCAATGAGCATGACAGCACACGTACTCGCGAAAGCGCAACCTTCTCGGCAAAAGCAAACGGCAATTTGACAAATTTGATATATCCAGCAGTGAAAAAATTCTTAAATCGGATAATACTATTCTTGAAAATTTTTATCCAGCTGAATATCGTATTATAATATCATAATTTTTAGTGTTCATAGATATATTTGTACTATTATAGGTATTTGTATATACATATTTATTCTGTGTGTCGAGAATAAAAAAAAAAACTCGCAAAAAATCTCTCACAATAGACAAAAAAATATACATCCGAACGCACGAAGACATTAATTTCTAGAGGCATATCCTTAGAATTCCTTGGCTGTAAATGTGAACGCGTTTATTTTCTGCTCGCGCACACGCACTGTTTTTGGCGCGCCTATAAATCTCACCGACACTATTGGCGCGCCAACATTGAAATAATTCGATAAAAATCCCAGGAGCATAATAAAACCATGCGG
Organism: Macrocentrus cingulum; assembly: GCA_002156465.1. Taxonomy (NCBI): domain Eukaryota; kingdom Metazoa; phylum Arthropoda; class Insecta; order Hymenoptera; family Braconidae; genus Macrocentrus; species Macrocentrus cingulum. Next base: position 54,226 of record MVJL01003946.1, read on the forward strand.
GATAGCTTGTTATTATCGGCCGGGTGTTGAAGCACGTGACAATAAATCTTTTGACAAGCCAAAGTGCAAAGAAGCTCAAATGAGATCGCGCGCACCGGTAAATTATTTTGCGCCATGTAGTCGATTCGTGGACATGAGGGTTGACAGATACTCACCCGCATCATCACCCTTTCTTCGCACATGTCCCGTCGGACTGTTCTCACGCGATCGCTCGGACGACGAGCTCATTATTGCCGATGATTATGAAGGCACAGTGCAGGGCTATGATTTTCTTACGGTATAACGTCGAATAATCGCGGCCTATCATCACATCTAGGAGTAGTGATTCTAGATAGAACTTTTGCCATCAGACACCATATCGTTTGTATATCGCTCGTCTTCGCCTTACCGACGTCCGGCGCGGCATGAAAGGCCGCAGGCATTGGCTGTGGATGCCAATAAGATTTCCGGCAATAATTGGGTGTATGTAGATACAACTGGATTCCGTCCTCCGCGGCCTCCATTGCAGGTCATCTTCCTTGCTGCAAGACCAGTTTCATTTCATGGCATTTGCGCGGTGCATATAGTTGAACAAAATAAATCATGCAATAATTTGATGATAAATTTTTTCTCAAATTTTGTCAAATAATAGTTTAAAGAAATTTTTACCCGCTGGAAATACCCTATAATAGGGATGATTATGCAACATTAAATTTTTGTTATACCTTATTTCTCTATAACTACTGTGAGATTGAGTCAATTTGTAAACACATCAGGCTTTTATTTGTAGCTATATAATAAAATTTCTCGACAAAAACGATCCCCCTGCATCAAGATAAATTTTCATTACCGTACAGGCATCAACGTCAATCCACCCGAATAATAATAAATTTACCAATTTCTAAAACAGATCCGTCGCACTGTATATACAACAGCTCGGTCATGTTTAGCAAAAGTCTTCCGCGGGGATAAAAATGACTGAGCAGGTGGACTTATGGTATATATGGGCCGCACTAAAAAGGCCATGCATTTGTACAGTCGTTGCCTTAAGAGACAAGTCCTGAAGAGACGTTAATTCGTAGCACTTGATATAATGGTCGCGCGGGGTTTATCTCGATCTTCCGGAGCCTATTACTTTTATATACTTAGTCGGGGGAATTTGTACGGGAGCTGGGCAGTGGAACTAGTGTAAAGGGGTGAAAAAGCACTTTTGAAGTCGGCGCAATACCCTTTGTGTCGCTCGTGAAAACAGCAGACGGCCAGACAGAGACAGGCCACTGAATTAGGACTAGATAGGCGAGCAAAACAACAAGGATAAACGAGTCCCTCGGCAGAGTGGGGAATATTTAAAAAGTAATATCAATTACATTTGCATATTCACCTCCCATTCAAACTATAGCCGGTACCCGGCTGCCTTGCTGGGGTTGCTTTCACTATATAACACCCTGCATTGACTACAATGAATTGGGGGATGGAGTTTTCGAATTTCCACGCTACACGAGATTTCCTGTATACCAATAAAATTCTTGTAAGATTATTTTTTCTTGAGCTTTTAATGAAAAAAAAAACTAATACTCTTATCTATGCTCTTATCTATCAAAATCAGAATTTCGGATTTTCAATATAACCGGAATTTATAAAAATATTTATATGGAATTAAAATTTTTTTCTGCTGATGACACAAGTAAAATTGTGCAATTTAAATTAGACTTTTTTTAGGTCGATATATATGAAGGCAAAAAAGTTGGAGATTCGCAAGTTGGAAATCACGGCGCAAAAAGAGGCAGTCGCTGGCTTGGCGAGGCTTTACGTATAACGTGAAGCTTGGAACAAAACGTACACACAAGTTCGGCGGACAGTGAGGTGCGCCGCAATACGATAATGCGATAACACCCCGTACCCACAGCACACGAGAGAGTCCTCCGCGTCTTTGCACCAGCCGCCGCGCCCTCCAAAGGGAATCCTTTGTGCCCGTTTCGATTGTTACTTCTGCGGAGAGCAGGGCGTTAACATAACAATGCATGGGCGGTGGAATACATGTGCGCCAAGTCTCTCTTACAGCGTAAAAAAAAAACATATATTTACCATCCGCACACATACAAAAACACGAATATCCAACTAGAATTTACTTTAAAACTGCAAATATTGCAGCTATATAGCAATTTTTTCAATATTCAATTATTAATTCATAGCGAAAAAAAATTTATCGACTATATTATCTTTAATAGTTTTTCGTCGCAAGTTTTTGATTTTTTTTTTTTTAATTTATCGCTGGTGACGTTTGTATTCACGGTGCTCTGTTGCTTCACGGTGACACTGCGTGAACTCGTGTGAGCACTCGAATGACGCATTAATGCGCGCTCGGAGGTTATTTAAATTTTTCTCAATGCTATTGTGAGGTGACTTAAAATAATCCGATTTACTTCTCAGTCGTCCTCGGAAATGGAGTCGTGAAATGTTTTTTTCAATGTTAGCAATGAGTAAAAATGACTATCCTTATACTATGTTTATATATATATCTAGATATAGTCAATCCTTTTTATAATTATCCATATTGACCATCAAAATTGATAATTTTGGAATTTATATCCAGAATGTCCAGCTTGAGTGGTAGAAAAAAAAGTGTTTTTTTTTTTTTTTTTTTTTTTTTTAAACGTACATACTGCTGTCGATGTTTGGATAGTATAAAAAATGTTTTTCTGCCGTGCCACACGACATTATATACAGTGACTGAAAATGAAATGGAGAATATCAACGTGGCAATTTCTCTGAACAATCAGTGAGTCCGTTATACGATAGGTATAGCAGGTGAATTATATCGCGTGGCGCGTGTTGTGTAACAATCGAAAGACTCGTGAATACACAGGACCGAGTCGTAAAGCGTCGGACTGCAGAACTTAATATTACAGCGTGCGTGGACGTGGAATAAATTTATTAGTTGGATATTTTTCACTGAAGTAGCAGAGAGTATGGCTTATCGGCTATTTCACCTGGACTCGCGTGCTTACGCCGGCCAAACGCCATAGCATCGTCATCAAGCTATAGGATATATACACTGAATCGCGCACAGACCGAGAAATCGTGGGGGACTCTCCTATACATAGTCTCGCGAATGAGAAGTCAGGGCATTCAGCGTAGCTAATTGCTTGAATCATTAAGAAAAAAACGTCGAGTGCCAGCGGGAAGCTCACGATAACCATCAACGCTTCACGTCTCGTCGTAATGAAAATAATCACATCGGCACGTACATATATAATAACATCTGATGTGATTTAACAAGAAGTCTCAGCCAACCACCAAGTTTTCTGATTTTTTTTCCTTGAAAAATTTTTTTCATGCTAATAATAATAAAATCTGCAGTGAAAAAGACGCGGAAAAATCGATAACAATAGCTGATGGTATCTTAAATAAATCATCTAATAATATACTGTGCCCGGTACACATGCAAGTATAAAAGGGCAAAGCAAATTATTGGATATTTGCGACGAACTTTCAGTTGGCCGTCGGACAGTGACTTACAGCCGTTCAGTTATATGTGGGTGTACGCGGGTCACAGAGTGGCTCAGTATGATCAAATGAATTAGTCATTAAGAAGCTACATATGTATACTTATTATGCGGCTATACAACAAACCAACAGCCGGCGCGGATAGGCCTAACTATGCACACAGCCTGCAGGTTCAGGTGGCTCGCGGCGACATACACGCCGACTGTGCTCTCCGGGGTGCATATACATTGTCTCGCCCCCTTAACCCCTCACAAGGCCTCCACAACGGCAAGACAGGTGCCCGACTAGGATATTTATATGTATATTTTTTGCGCTTATATATTTCGAACTCTCAAGTTCTGCAAATAAACTCAATGTTTGTCGCGCGGTAATGAATTTTATTGACAATCACATACCGTCTATCCTCTGCTATATATGTAAAATGAATGTAAGCGAGGTTTGCGATCGAACTAATTTGTTGCAGTGATCAAGTCTGCGAATTAATTTTTTTTCGTATTTAAAAAAGATTGTTTTTATCACATTATATTAGGGTGGCTCAAAAAACCGACTCTTTTTATTTTTCAAGTCTCATATCGAAAAATCATATTTTACCCTGTTTCTACAAGTATTTTTAGAGGTCACTCGCAAATTTTAAAATCTGCAAAATAATCAAAATGTGATTGTAAAAAAATTTTTTCTCATTTTCGTTATAGTAAATATTTTAGCACGTAATATAAGTAAGTTTTACAAAGTCTCAGTTCATAATATTAATATTAGGAGTCAGCTGTAAACTTTAATAGTTTTCAACTGCATTGATTTCAAGGTTCCCGAACGACTTCTTCATAGTAATATTATGGCTTTATTTTTCTGTGACGTAAAATACCTGATAAAATAAAAAAAAAAAATGAACACATGCAACGTTTTAATGTTGATAGTCATAAAAGGTACGTGGTGCGGAAAAAGAAAAAAAATTGTATATAACCACATTTTGATCATTTTTGCAGATTTTGATATTTGTCAGCGACCTCTAAAAATGCTTGCATCGGTCTGAATTTTTTTAGAGGACTCTTAAAACATGATAAACTATGATTTCTTGATACGAAACACGAAAAACAAAAATAGTCGGTTTTTTTGCGCCACCCTAAAGTATATGCATCAGAAAAAAATCGGATATACGTGCTCAAAAAATTATTGTCAAACCCTGTATTATAGAGTCCATCTAACAAGTGATAAACTCAACTGGAGGATTATACCGTGATGCAGTTTAAACATGAAAGGTTTTGCGGTTGCACTGTTGTGCTCAGTTTATTTAGATTTTATTTTCGTAAAAACTCTGTTGTTTTGTATACGTGATGGCACGTATTTTCTCAGAAATAGCCGAGAGATTCTTCTCTGCCAGTCTCATCGACAGATCCAGCGCGAAGACGATATAAATGGACGAGTAAACACACACGCGTGCCGCGAATGTTCACGCTTCGAGCGCGCAAGAAGCCTGTTACTAAGAGCGCGGTGGTTCGGTAGATCAAACCCGGGTCTCCTGCAAAAAAAATTATAGGAAAAAATAAATAATTTGAGTGGTATTGAAAAAAAAAAAGAAAAAGAGTGATGGAGGTGCAGTAGTTGTATCAGGCGACCATGTTCGGTATTCTGGTCGTAGCAGCGGGCGCGGCGAGCAGTTTTCAATGCCAGTCATCTCCAGGAATGTGCAGTAGCCAACCTCTACTATACTATTGGTATTCTACAGTGATATTGTCGAGTTGAGCGGCGATACCTCTTCCAGAAGTGGATATCAATCAGACTTTTGACGAGGATATCGCGGGGTGTTTGTATGATGCCTGATGGAGGACAAACAAAAGACTCGACCACTTGGCGCGACCGCGCTGCTCATCTTATCACGTGATTGGCGACGCGTATTTATAGCCAGGATGTACACGCACTCTACCCGCCCTTCCAGAGGTCCGTCAAGCGAGTTCACTCTGTGAGTCACGCTGTGGTTCAAGAGCGTGACATAAAATGGCTTCCAATTTACGCGCGAAGCTTGCCAATCCGACGGTCGCAAAAATACCGTAACTTTAGTTGGATATAAGCACTTATTGATAAATAAAAAAAAAGAATATTAACGATAAAGAAAGTGACTGTTGCTAATAAGTACGTACTTGAGTATTATCATCATCACGGTAATATTCTCTCAGCAGTTGTACACGTCACTTGACACCCCCTCTCCCTTGCCCCTGGCATCACAGTCACGTGATCCGCGCGCACGTGGGCATCGCTCGCGCCACCTGGTCCACGTTCAGATGAGTTTGAGCACACGCGTCGACCATCTTGGCGAGGGTAAACGGACACGAAAGCGAGTCCGCACGGCCCGGCAGTCTTTGGAAGAATGCACTGACACCGGTGGATAGCGTCCGAATTTAAAATGGTAAGTCACCACTAGAGGGTCCGTGATGCACGCGACGAACAAGAGGAAGAATAAGAATGAGGATCGGCGTGTGATGCGATGACGAGGTGAACGATGGAATAGCGCTCCTGGCAGGGCGAGGAATACGAACTAAGTAAGGGGGTTTCTATATCCATCCGAGGAGCCGCACGAGAGCCAGACTAAGGAACCAGCCCTCGGGTAGGGGTAGCCGACGTCCGTCCTGGAGTCTTTTCTCATCTGCAAGTCGTATAACCGAGCTAATTATCAAGTTAATATGGCCATTCTGTATGGAGTGGGCACAGGGAAAGGCAGAAGAAGACAGTGGGGTCCTGCCACGGTAGGGGTGGCACTGCGAGCAAGCGAGACGCCGAGTACATTGATATTATAAGTTGCTTCAATCGCTGTATTCATTTGTAAACTAACCAGGCTAAATGTATTCACCACGGCGGCGGCGGCGGTGGCGGCGGCGCGCCGAGAGGCGGAGCCACTATAGCTTCTGCTGGCCCACGACGGCGCGTCATCTATCTCTTTTCTCTTCTTCTATTCTCATCACCGTCGAGTGTGTCACACTGCAACCCTTTTTCTTTCCATCATTACGTTTTCTTTATCAAACAATTATATTACAGCTATAATGTGTCCATTTGCGAAAAAATCAAAATTTTTTAAGTAATATATAAATCATACCGAAAAACAGGTTGATGACTTGGACGCGATTTTTTTCTTCTTTTCTTGAGTTGGAGAATTTTCTCGCTGACTGCGGGAAAGCTGCATTAGGTTTCATGTATTCAGATTTTTTTTATTTGCCTCCCGCTGTATTATATTATTCTGCGGTAACTTTGCACCCAACTCTCGCGCCTTCTTTTCATCCCACGCAGGTTTCTCGTCCTCGCGACGACGATTTCTTCGCTGTGCACGAAAACGAGTGCGCTCCATCAACAAGATTCGGTTTGCGGTGATGGTAAATTTTTGGCTGTACTATTGTATATATAATCATTATTGTTATCAGCTGCATCAAATGAAAATTTTAACGTTAAATAAGCCATCAAAATTTCTATAGCAATTTTTTTCTGATAAAAAAAAATATACTTTCAAGTCACATCACATTATTGCAATTATACATTTTCGATACAGGAAACCTCGTGGGGCTACCGACCGAGCCAGCGTAGACGGAAATTTGAGTAAAAGTACGGCGACAGCAGTAGAGGCGGAGATTAAAAAAACAAAATTAGCATAATGCGTAAGTACGAAGAAGAAACAGAAAAAAAAGTGAATGCCCCTCCATCTGGCTTTATATCTGTCCGCGGGGACCATTAACAAAATCCTTGACATTACACAGTAGTGACATTACGATATTTACCAAAAACTTGACGAGACTTTAATCAAGCGACGACAGAGGTGGTACGCGCGCGTGCGCCACTATTATACTATTATATACTTATATTCTGACGTCTTATTTCGGGGCGCGCTCCGTCAGGTGTTACCGACTGCGAGTAAGACGATGCAAATAACGCGTTTAATAAAGTGTCACGTCTGGGCCATTTGAATATTGTAGCATATTCACTTTTCTCATCGAGGGCTCTCGCGCTAAAGCACGCTATACCAACGAGATTGGACGAATAAGGCAGAAAGATGAAGTATTCTAGGAGATGGTAGCGAATCGCACCTCTACTCATGCATGATTCAACCGCAGTATCTCATCTCATCTGCTCCCCCTCCATCGCTAAACTCCTAATGGTAATACTATTCGTGCACATATCTCTTTATATTACGCGGTTCTACACCTCACACCTTGCCCTCCCCTTGCTCTGCTCGCCATATACAGCATTTCGGCACTCTGTCTTTTCTCGCTGGAAAAGAAGTAAAGTAAAGAATTGTTAGTTCTCACTGTTTTAAATTACCATTTATTACCACGCGTAAACCCCACCGGGCGGCCATCTTGCCCGCGGCTAATACCTGCCTTTTTAACCCTCATGTCCAAGGTTTTTCTTCCTTTATGATTTCTTTTTCTCCAGCTTTATTTTTTTTATTTCTCTTTTCTTTGTTCGTGTCTGTGGCCACTTTTTCATCTTGCGCTGATAAAACTGACCGTGCGATGAGTCCTCGGTCTCGGTAATGATCATTACTTCCGCAGTGGGGGTGAGTGACATATTATTCTTATTATTATTATCGGTGTATAATTCAGTGTGTGAAGTATAGACGCCAAAGCGGCGCACCGGAAACGTTCGTGGAGATAAGAAGCATTTTTGTGGGATGACGAATGGACATGGTGGAATATATGCTGTTGGTATAATTATGCCAACCGCGGCAGAGAAAAAATTGAGGGTGATGCCCCTCCATGCACATCAGCTGTGGATGTTGTTAAATGTTGCAATTGTTGAGAAATCATTTCACTGGGTATATGTATATCAGTATTTATAGTTATTTTTGTTTACTTGCTGATGGTCACTTGATTTATATGAGCATGACTGTGCTTGAGCTTTATGTATAGAATGCGCAAATTTTTTCTCTGCGTGCAGGGGATATAACTATAATTCTGCTTTTATAGGGTAGAGCCATTCATCAGCATTTTTTCAATTGTCATCATCCTCTAATCGTTGAACTGAACTCTATACTATATGCTTCTATATAAATTTATCGAAAAATATATTACTTATTTTACAAATATAGTATTTAGCTATAAATGAGAATTTTCACAAAATTTTTACCTTGAATTACACATAGTTTATAATAATTATTTCCACAGAGAAAAAAAATAAATCGGACAGTTTTTTTTTTTAATACTAAATGTAGATTATTGGGATATTATAATATATTTGGTAATTTATATTATAAAACAAAAAATAATAATAATAGGAGGAAATGAAGAGAGGAATAAAACAAATTGGCTACTTGTGCAGTTGATGACTGACAATTCGACTCAAAATTCTTGGCAATCTTTATTATTATATAGGTAGTTGAATAAAAGAAACCTTTTACTGCCAAAGTTTTTTTAGGCATTAGTTCATCGAATGGTCGGAGGATACGGTTGAAAATAATAATATTCTCCTGAAGAAGCTCCTTGTCTGACGCGCCGGGTTTTCCTTCACATATCGAAGCTCGTCTATGTGGAAATGCGCTCACTTAGAGCCAAGCTCGATGTATAATTCGGCGCTCTGAATGGGCCCCATCCGAATTCACCAGAGCGATCGTATATTTTTTATTATTGGCTGTCCCTTAGGACGATTGGAGCGATATTCCGATGGCTGACCACTCTCTCGACTTGGATCTTTTCCCCTTGGACTCGTCGCCGATACAGTTATATATAGATATTTGTTGGCCAGGGCGAGTTTGCAGTGGCGCTGGCGTGTTTACTTTTCAGCGGCATGGGGCAGGGCTTCTAGTTGAGCTGGGGGGGTCGTTTTATTGAGTGTGGATACGGCAGAAGCGATTCTCATGTTTTTACATCGAGGCAATTTTTCTATCTCGCCCCGTTGCCTCTTCGCAAATGCGCTTCTCGTCTTCACGTAGTGATACGCTCTTTTCCTTTTGCTTTATATATTCACTCGTTTTTTTCCTCTTGCTTCCCACGCTCGCTTCGCTGCTTTCTGGTCATCTTCGTGCCTCACTGGATCTCAACAGCATTGACCACGTCCGTGACCACTTTGAGGAAAACTGAGGGAATTTTAAATTTATGGAAAAAACTAGTGCACTCTGCTAATGTTACTCTTCCTTATACGTGAATATATATCTTGAAGAAGTGTAATATTTCATCTTTTAATTTAATTTCTTTTGTTTTTTTTTTATTCCTAAGCAAAAATATACGTGAATATATATCTTGAAGAAGTGTAATATTTCATCTTTTAATTTAATTTCTTTTGTTTTTTTTTTATTCCTAAGCAAAAAATATATTTTTTGTTAAATTATTGTCACCCTTAACTGAAGGAGAAAAAAAAAAGTATAGTGACCACAATAAGAACCTCTGTCACTGGCACTGGCTCGGTGGGCGAATAAAAAAAAAAGTATAGTGACCACAATAAGAACCTCTGTCACTGGCACTGGCTCGGTGGGCGAATAAGTGAGGTGGTTGGCTGCGTCACTCCGCCTTCGCTTGATTATACGTTGACCTAAGAAAATCAGGCTGCTGTGGTTAGCTGAGCTTTAGAGTTCATCCTTCACCATCAAGCCCTCTCGAAAGAGTGCGCCGAACTACCGAACCAGGTGGCCGCATCAAATCCACCCTCGAGACCGCCCTTTGCTCTGCGAGAGCGTAACAGAGTGCGAGGGGTAGCTCATCACTTATGGATACTGATGACTCGCGCAATGAACTCCGTGTAAGCTATATGATGCCGCACCCTCTTGCTCCCACACATCCCTCTCGTTACTCCACTTGCTATACCTACATTTTCCTTCTTCTAAAGGCCCTCGAACGTTCAATAACATTTATTTTCCTCTGCTGTAAGAGCGTAGGAAAAACTGCGCTTGATGTATCTCACGCTTCTTTATATACAACACGAGCGTCGGGAAAACCTAACCACTGGGGTCCTCCTCGATCAGATAAGACAGGAAGTTAATAAGAAAAAAAAGGGGACAGACTTTTTCTCCTTGAATATCGCTCAAGATTGAAACATTCAGTGGCTTCGTGTCTTGAAAACTATATATATACTTTATGCGTTTTCAAGGTGTATTCAGTCGCTCAACATTTTTATACTCATTATTTCAAGTTTTTCGATTTAAAATTTCGATGAATATATCTGTAATAGATATATATTGGTTATGTTTTAGCCTCTCTTACACAAATTCTAATTATTTTTGTTATAGCAATACCGCTAATCACATATTTATGCCAACTTATTTTTTACTTTCAGACATATTTTTTTACAATAATTTTTTTTTTTTAATATGACAGCTGGTGTTTTAAGATATTTACATCAGCTAGAGGTTATAAATTGGATATTTCTTGTATATACTGTACTACACGTAGGGGAAACTGGGTACAGTTGTGCCAATCGTCGTTTGAGCAACATTATAAGAAGAACTATAGCAAAACACTGTCAAAGAAAAAAAGATCCACGTACTTTTTTAAACATTAAAATGTTTCTTAAAATTGTTTAATATCTTGTTATTATGCATTATGATAATATTCACAATGATATTGATTTTCTCAAACATTCTGACACATTTTTGAATCTTTCCCTAATATACTGATTGCAAGTACTGTCACAACCGTCCTTGGGGTGTTGTCGGTTGTGAATTTCTCAAACATTCTGACACATTTTTGAATCTTTCCCTAATATACTGATTGCAAGTACTGTCACAACCGTCCTTGGGGTGTTGTCGGTTGTGATATTTTTTTTTCTCTTGTATAATTTGCTTTTGTGACGTAACTATAATATTTAAGGACAAAATACTAGCTTTCAATGTACATAACTGTACACTTTACTAAAAAAAAAAAATATTCATCTTGATATCAAATATTTAAGGACAAAATACTAGCTTTCAATGTACATAACTGTACACTTTACTAAAAAAAAAAAATATTCATCTTGATATCAACTGGATTTCTCTGAAAACTACTAGCGATTAAATGAAAATTGTCTCAACCGTACCCAATCTCCCCTACGTACTGATGTGTAAAAAATCTCAAATAACGGATATAAAACAAAAAAAACAAATTTGAGAAAATTTTCTCGCTGACGGGCGGAGATCGACGGTGTGGATCGTGAGTGTTATCAAGCGTGCCATCAGCGTTTAAAGATGCAGTAGCCGATACGAATTTAACTTCTCTATCCAGCTCGGGGTAGTACTGGGTATACATGCATGAATTGCTTGTGCTCTTCACCCGCGCGATGTGTGCATCAGATACACGCCATTTGAACGGTAACAACGAGTAGAATAATCTCCGACTAATCAGCCAATCAGCATATTTAATTATTCACGGCTAAGCAGCTGAATAAGTCGTCTAGCTCACTGCACTGTTTCTATTTCTTTGAGAAACAGTTATACGCGACGTCTGCGAGCCGTCTGTCCTTTCTCTATATAGTTGAGAGTAAATCGCCGCGGTATTTCCTTCTCTTTCGCGGAATAATTAAAAGCCTTTTAAATGCTGCCATCCTATGCCTCTCTATACGTAACATGTTAATGTGCGCTTAATTGTAATGCACACGACCTTGACACACTTTATACACTCAATAGAGTGAGAGTGTGACGCACCTAGACACATTCTAATTATTTAAATTTATTTTACAGCTCCAACTAAAAATAATATTTTTACTGCGGTGTATATTTACATACTGTAATGTACCCTGCCGCACATATGCTCATGATGTGCAGCAGTGCAATGGATTAATGCGCTTATAACTTAATATTTTTATTTCTCATTAAAACAGATCCACCTAAATTATACGATTATTGCGAATTGAAGTCGCGATTAAAAGCTATATATTTACGAATACTGTGAATGATTAGGCAATATTCAATTAGTCGGATAGATCTATGGTCGTATACGCCTCTCATCGTCGTCTGTCCAAAGTGTTAGGCAGTTATATTTTACGTCATTTGTTACGCCCAGCAATTGGAAAATAAGCGTGTCATCATCACGTGTACTGATCGAGCCACTTGACAAAATGCCTTCACACCGGCCGAAAAATCACGATCATATACCGTCGCTAGCCCACTCGGAACTAAACGCTTAGGGGCAAAAAATCGTTATAATGAGAAAGAAAGGAAGAAACCAAGTTAGAGAGAGAGAGAGAGTAAAGTTTGGAAACACCTTGCAGAGCAGGTGGCATACTCTCTGACTAACAATTCTGCAGCCGCTGCCTCGGTAGAGACTTGTTGCAATAAAATCCAGCACATGTACTCAGCAAGAAGTATATGGAGTTGGCCGAGAAGAAATACCACGCGATGAGGAATTTTTTGTTTGTTTTTCTTTTCATTGTTAATTATTTTTAAAAAATCTTCAAAAATACCTCAATGATGAGCTTTTCAAGCATCGGCACTTTTTTATTCAGCAACATAATAAGCTGTAGAAAAAAATTTTCATGTTTGAATCTGCAATGATGATTTTTAACTAATTCATTTCATTCAATTCTCATTTATTGAATTTGTCATGATGTAAATTTTTCAAATAATATTTCTAAACAGTGTTGAATAGCTTATTGTTTCATCATCAGGCAAAAGCGAGCAGAAAAGTATTTAGAGGTCGTGTAAAAGGCTGAAAAGTACGCGTGACCGTACGTCGGCGCATAAACACCGTGACCTCCGATAGATAAAAATCTACTGTGAAAGAAGGAGAAGGCGAATACATATATAGTTGCGTCAGATGCTCTCCTGACTCGGCTTAAAAGGGGAACCGTATGACCATGACTGTAACCGTCACGCCGACACAACCCTTCGGGCCCACAACCACCAACAGCGGTTATCAGTGAGAGATTATCGAGCGGCTTGAAATTACCCTGTGTGCCTCATACTTGCACGAAGAACCTGCAATTAGTTGCTGATTTTTTGCTTGCAAAGTGTGATAAGAAAAGTCTGTAATTTTTTAACCGTGCAAATACCCCTTCACTCATATATTTATTTATTTATTTATTTTATTAAATATATTTTATTATAATTTTAAATAGTTTGCCGAGCGCAAAGACTCGAGAAAACGTCATTGCCTGACAAGAGCATTGCCTGATGTGATTGATGGCGCGGGGCGTTATCTTTCCTCTGCGTTCAATCTTGCCGGCAATTCATCATCTTCTGGTTTTTCACTTGTTTTATAGGCAACGCATAATCTATAATTTTTATCCTCACGCCTGCAACATGAACACCGTTCTGAAAGTCACAAGCAGCCAGTCATATTATATTTCGATCGAATTTAATACTCTGACAAAATGATACGAAATAAACAAATTTTTGATCAAGCAGAGAGCATAAATTTTTGAATGCATCAGCTGTAAAAAAAAATTTTTTTCCCGGCATAAAATTCAGTTTGAGAAAAAATTGTCATAAATGTGAAATTTTATTTTGTTTGGGAAAAAAAGACTTAGCGGGTGAATTTAAGAAAATATTTTTAATGTTGCAAAATATGGGTAGTGTATAGGATTAGGTACGTGATCTTTTTTGTATATACATATATTTAGCTTGTAGATGTGAGCGGAAAAAATGTGGGATGAAGATATCTAACGGTCAGTTTGATTTATTGGCTTGGCTAAATTTTTTGGGAAAAATATGTTTACCCTTGCCAGAGAATAAACTGCGCGTTGAAAAAGACGGAACGAGGACGCACGGTGTGGTAGGTGGAACTCCCGCGTGATATTTGCATAAAATGAATTATTAGACAGCGCTGGTGAGCCTCGCGGCCGGCAAAAAAATTGTCTGATGCGTACGAAGGGTTGGATTTTCAGGATACATTTAAACTGCAAAAATTACTCATTGTTTAAACTCATAAAAATCATTCATTACAGCGAAAAAAAACTTCTTTATAAAAAAATTTTTAATTCATCCTCATAATACCTATTACAACTAAAAATTTTTCTCGAATTGAAATTATTTGAAAGTGAAAAATTATTTACATTAATACATACTATTATATATATATATATGCGGTGAAGGCAAAAATAATTTTCTAAAAGAAAATACCGGGAAAAGAAGTTTCTAAAGTAGCTTTAAACACGTTAAGTAAATCTTGAGATTTCATCTTTTCTTGCGCAGGATAAGGGAAGAAAACTCGTCGTAGCTGAGCCCATGGACCCTTCGAGGACGATCGCAGCATCAGAGGGGATGATGGAAGAAGCTCTCGCAGAGTAGTTGAAGCGTGAGAGTCAAAGCATTGAAGGGACCTATACGAAGAGTCACCCAGGAAAATCTGCATTTCAGCCTTCCATTCGTCCTTCTTCCTTCTAGGACTTTCGAGCACCTCGCAAACACTCTGCCACGCATATAGCTCTCTGGATTTTCCCGGTGCACCCTGGCTCTATGTATATATACTACTATATAGTACGCTACGTTCAAATCCTCCAGGCTAGCTGTGCTCGTGTCACTCTACTTTTGCTCTGACTCTTAGGTAGGTAGGTATTTGCTCTCGGGTAGTGCAAGAAAGTTCATTTTATTCCACGAGAGGCACATCAGCATTTTCTACGGATCAATGTATACCTTCGTATCCACTGATGTTATTTCAGACTCGAAAGAGGGTGAAAAAAAATTCATCATACTTGAAGAAATTTTTCTTCAAGCCTGAAAATACGGGGAATAAAACAAAAAAAAATATTCATATTAGATATATTTCACTAATAATGATGACTATAAATTTTATATTATTTTTTAAAAAATGGAGAATTTGGTATAGTTTTTATTTTATTTTCAAGAAGCGTTTTTAACAATTGATACATTCCGAGAAAGAGATTTGGTATTATACCAGCAGGTGAAAACGCGACTGAGAAACCCGATGGGTAAGCTGATGTTTGTAGCGGAGTTATACGCACAGAAGACTATAGACATAACGGTTTATCGGTGAAGGCACCCACTCGACGACAGAGTCGCCGGAAGTCGCGTCGTGGCCCATCTCTTTGCAACGTCGTCGCGGGACATTGCGTAGAGATTCTAGTGAGACATGCCTACACGATTCTTTTGTCTTACCGCTCTGATGCCTGTAGAACTTTTATATATACGTGTGCTAAAAACTCAAATGGAGATATATTATTAAATCATTTCTTTAACAAATCTTGAATTAAATAATATCTATTGGTAATAATTGCGATAAAAAATCATCTTGAGTATAAAGCTGATGGTATGCGTCTTTTATAGTCATAATAATTAATAAAAATTTTTTTCTTCCACATTGTGTAGAGTTAATGAATTGTCTACATCACGAGAAATAGCCGCGAGGATATCGTTGCCGAGACTTGAGCTGACGTGCCGAGGATTCCTGGGAAATTTGCGCGCAGTCTGACACGAATTTAATGAGTAGACGCGTCATTAAGGGCAGAGGACTGTGCACACTGCTGAAGAAGGACGGTGTGCAGCCTCTCTGGAAAAATGTGGAGCTCCGTCTCGCCTCGAATACATTTCCATATATCAGCTCCGTGCGTCTCTATACGCGAGCGAAAGAGCTTCAGACTCGGCCACCACACTGCTGTCTGTGGGTTTGTGTTTTTTTCTTTTCTTTCTCGTCGCACGGGGCTGCCTGGAAAGTGTTGGATAAGAGGGGCCACCGGAATAAATCCAACTAATTAGACTAGGAAAAACCGCGGATTAATTACCCGGACGCAGCTTCCCTCTATACCCCGTTTTACTCTGGCAAACGCTCTCTGTGCATTTTTCAGGTTAAGTTATATTTCACAGCATATGAAATATTACTTTCGGATTTTCAGTGCGGAATTTCTTTTTATGCTATATTTATTCAGATAAAACAGTATTTTCAATAAAACAATATTTTACTATTTATATACATATTTAACTGACTATTTTTATTTTTCGGGTTTCGTATCAAAAAATTATATATATTTTACCATGTTTTAAGAGGCCTCTAGAAACATCAGCCCAATACAAGCATTATTAAAATTCGCTCACGAATTTTGAAATCTGTAAAAATAGTCAAAATGTAATTGTGGGAAAAAAAATTTTTCTCCGTTCGCTATAGCAAATTTTTTTACATATGATATAAATAAGTTTTCAAAAGGTTCAGTTCAAAATTTAATTTTAGCGGCCATAGATGCATCTATGAATTTTGAAAGTTTTCAAACGTTAATTTTTTTGTGATGCAAAATACCTCACAAAATAAAGAATATAAACAAATACAACGTTTTGATGCGTTGATAGTCACAAAAGGTATTATGGTACGGAAAGTGAAAAAAAATTGGTCTAAGTGTGAATTCACACTATTAGAGCATTTTTTCAGATTTCAAAATTCGTAAGCGACTACTCAAAATGCTTGTAATACGGGCCGATTTGTTTAGAGAGCTCTTGAAATATGGTAATAAATTATGATTTTTTGATACCAAACCCGAAAAACGAAAATAGTCGGTTTTTATTTTTGCCACCCTAATAATATACATATACATATTGATACTTTAAATTTCAGTGTCTGATATTTACCAATATTTTCAATAGCTTATAAATTAATAATTAAATTTAATTAATGGGATATTTATGAAGTGTCTGGCGAATGATGTGTATTAATGAAAAAAAGCACAGAATAGCTGAAGTTAATTCTGAATTATTAGAATTTATACTGTAATCTCGCGTAATAAAAGGTTGAAAATTTTTTAAGCAAACGCTAATTGATGTGCTAATAACATCAAAATTAATGTCGATGTGATATCATCATATCAGTTTCTCCGAATCGCATATTATTCGTAACGAATGGTTTCATCGACGGAATCCCGCTGTTTCCACATGCAAAGTGGCATGCTAATCATTTATTCATATTATGTTTAGGCATAATTGAAGGCACACGATGAATAAATTTGTAGAACAATTCCCAAGCTCATCAAAAAAACTCATCATCAACGCAAAATACCATGCATATGCGGCATATATGCAGTGTCACTTTTTTATATAATACCTCAGTAGCTACTGTAATTAAAAAATATACATTTCATTGGCAAGTTTTATATACTGTTTTGTGTAGCTATAGTAAAAAAAAAAAGGAGAAAATATGAGAGAAAATTTGCTCTATCGCCGCGGGCAGCATGCGCCTGCAAGCAGGAATGCGCATCATCATCAGTTCTGAGTCTAATAGTCACATCTGCAAAATAGAATTAATAATAATTTCTCAGAGTGGCCACGGGCGCGTGCAGTTGGTCGTTTGATTTGCCGGTAGCGAGTTATATATGATGCGTATATACAGAGTGCACGCAGACATGAGTGCAGTGCACAGTTAATGTTAAAATGTGTAGGTAATGCGCTCTATTATTGCGAGGTGTCTGATTGTAGGGCCTAGTCTAGCAAAGTAGTAGACGATGTACGTAATAGGCGGTATGTAGCAAGGCTGCGTGACGGGACAATTGCGGAGCCGTGACTAAAATATTTAAAAATATGTATCTTTCTGGCCGAGCTGGCGGCCAGTTCGAGTTGCCGCCTCTCTCGCTCTTTCACGTCGCTTGTATTTATTTTGCGTTTCCTTCCTGGCTTCTCTCCTCGCCGGGAGTGTCCGGAAGTGTCCGCTGTTATTTTCAACTGTTTCGAAACGTTAACGAACGCCATATATATATACGCATATATCGTGTGATTATATTTTTATCAACTATACTCCAGATGTCCGATAACTCGTCGAGATGGCCGTTTCGAGTTAAAGGTACAGCTGCGACCTTTTTATGCTAATGCAATTCTCCTGTTGAGCTTACGAGAAAAAAAATTTCATTTTCAATTCCAGATTTATTTTGATAGTGCCCAAACGTTTACGCAATCTTTACCGTGTGTCTGATGTTTAAATTATATATATATATTTAAACCATTATTTGTAAATCCGTTTTCCATACTATTACGCAATCGTATATATTCGATATATATTTTTCATTTTATTATATTCTATATATACCGACATTTGTGAATTTTTAAAGAAATAAATGTGGATATAAGCGTGTTAACGATTTTAGTATTGTGTTGATATGGAGAATCTGCTGAAACAGCGCAACGTGATTATGTATAGCTTTTTTATTTCGCACTTGGACTATGTGTGATACCTCGTGGTGTCTCTCACGCGGATGAGAACCCGCGTACTGAAAATAAGACAGCCTTCCGCGACCATCGCGTTTCCCTCGGTCGGCACTCACAGGGACACGTGACACTCGCGCATGAATATTCATGATTTTTTGATCGGGCATCGCGCGGAAAAAGGAAGTGAGTCGCTGTGTGGGAAGAGAAGAAGAAAAGAGCTGCTTGCCCGCAGCCCCTAGCCATCAACAGCAATGGGGCCAGGGCGCATACTAATCGCAGTTTGCGTTTCATGATTTTTGTAACGTCTTTTTCTTCCGGTCCTTTTGTTTTTTTTTCCCACAATTTTTTTTTTCTATGTTTCACCACCGAAATTTAATTGTAGCCTTAAACTACACCGCAAGCAATCACTTGGTCGCTGTTTATTATAGTCGTGATTTTTTTATTGACTAATAAATCAAAGCTGCAATCAAGCCACAATTACACGCTCGGTATTTTTATCAACGGCCACGATAAGGTAAACAAAAGCCTGCCAAGTATAATAACAGGAGAATTTTAATATTGGTAAATATTACGTTTTCGGGGAAAGCCTTGCAAGTATACACTGATGATATATATGGGTGCACTCGTGAGACGCAGTTGGGTTTAACGAAGTGTACGACGCGTGCGGCTCATCCGCGCGATCATTAGAAACCTTAGCGCTAATTAATCCGCGCGGCGTCACGGCTTCTGTGTCGTCGTCCATTTCTTGGCTTTTCCTCATCCTTACTTGCACCTTCCTGGCCCACGCAACGGCCTGCTGTAAATGCACTCCATCTGTAATTATATACGTATAAATGCAGCTAATGCACACGTATACCCTCCTTTAGTCGTTCGAGTGTTTTACGAGCCGCGGCAGTACAAGGATTCACAGACCGTGACGTTAATTATCGCGACTTTGAGGTATGAGAAAAGAAGTCGAGGAAAAAAAAAACTTTACTCGCAATTACCGGGAAAATATTTTTAATGAAAATATACTACAGCTGATGATGTTCTCTTTATTTTTCTAGAATATTGGCTTGCGCGCTTATAAATTATATTATAATATACTGTGTCAAATTTCCGCATATTTTTCCATCGTATCACTTATCAAAATAATCCTTATAATTTTTAACGTCATATATATTTTTCTGTGATAAAAAAAACTTGTAATGAAATTGATAATTTGAAGAGAAAAATAAGCATCATCAAGCTCATCGCGATATGCCTAATATATAATATGCAAAACCAATGGAATTAAATCTGAACGAAAACACGTTAAAGCTTGATGAGAATTAACTGCTTGATTAATACAGGTCTAATCATCAATAAGCCCTGGTACAGGGGTTATTGATGAAGCGTAAAAGGTGAGATGGAAGAGAGCTGAAATAACGGTCGTTTTAGCCCACTTTTCATGTTGACAGAGTCGACGAGTTTATATACACACGGTGCATACTTATTAAGCGTTTGAAAGCCTAACGCTTTGGCCTAGGTCAGTTTCATTATCTCAATGGATGCGAGGAACGTCAGGGCAAACGAGAGTGAAATGGAGAATCGATGGGACATTAATATACATGAACACAGGGGTCCCAGTGATTTTACGATGCGCGGACGCACGTGGCTATCACGCATAATACACATTATACTCTCTGGTGCAAAAAAACATTCTGAAAAACAATTTATACCAGCCACCTTAAAGATATCCAACTATGTTAACCCGATTATCTTGAAAAATATATTAAAATTCAATCACTTTTATATAATAGGTATAGTATATAAACAGAGTTGAAATTGATTTTATTTGAGAAATAAATAAAATCTAAAATACATAGTATACTTATGCATGCATGTATAATAATATACTTGCAGGCAGCTTTTTGTTTTTATATCAGAAGCAGTATATTCTATCGAAACGTGACGCAGTTTAAGTTTTTCTCGGGCGAGCCGTGTGTCTTGTTCGTTAATGCTACTGCTCAAGCACTCAACGAACGTCCAACTAATGAAGCCATTAGCTCCATTATCCTCACGCTCAGGTCCTAATATTATTTTTCATCGGAATGATGATGACTTTCAGCTCACGATCCAGTCGCTGCCTCTCTGTCCTCCGCGGTCATGCGATAGCTTTCGCGGAGCCGGCACGCGCACGCAGGTGAATGCCTCGCGCAGGTGAATATATATCCATGCCGATCCTGCGGCCATCCGCGGCATCTTTGCATGCGCGCAACTTCTGCAATCGTTATCAACAGTGAACTTGTTGCGCACCTGCGCGTATGAACCGCAAAATTGAAGGTAAACGTGTCATTAGGCTCATTGCACGCACTTGCACGTCATCAAAAAAATTTAAATAAAACAATTCCCACTAAGATCAAGTCTAATATACCTACATTTATAGAAGTTCATACGGGTAATTGTAATATGCATGACTATGCTCGAGGATGAATTTTAATTATCATCCTGTCAGCCAATTTTTATTTCTAGTATATGTTTCACAATTTTTTCTATTTTTCATAGGCACACATGTCTGTACAGCTGCTCCGCGCCCTGTTTTCCACGGTATTTTTTTTTTCTTGCTGCGTGCAATAGCTGAATATTTTATATTTTATATTTTTTTCTTGTACTTGAAAATATTCCTCGAGGTATTAGATAATCAATCAGCAAAGTTGACGTAGATCAAAGATGTTTTTATAAATATATAAATTTACGCATTTTTATATTATTGCTATAAGATATATTTATATCTCAACAATTTGTATCTAATATACCTGTGTTGGCTTCTCATGGAATTAGATTTTCTACCTTATCACGGTGACGAGGGGCGGCGCGCACACCTGATCGGATAAAGCAGCTTCACAGTATCTACTGGGAGAAAGCTTCTCGGTCGAGCTTGCGACGCAACCATGAAATTCCATCGCGTGTCCACCCGCGATCTGCCTTATCGACTCAAGCATCTTTACCAATTCGTAGGAAAAGTGCCCTGAGGTCGTGAAATGACTAAAAAAAGAAGAAAAAAAACGTCAGACAGCATATGTGTTGATCCTCATCCCCGACGGATTTTTATGCGCATGAATTTATGTAATCTCGAGCTGATGATTTCAAATATGCATTCAATTATATGCAAGTCTTTCACGTGGATTCGTAACACGCACATCCGTCGTGTATTGCAATTCCGCGGGAAACTTCACTTCAGTATACGTCCGTATATGTACGAGAAACACGGCTCACGTAGGACGACAGTTGTTCTATCGTAGGTGCGATCGACTCGCTGAAGACGCATGGCGCACGCACCTCGCATGTTCCAGTAGAATTCTTGAAGAAAAGAAAAAAAAGAAAACACTCGACCCCCAGCCCGCATATCATATATATACATTATTGAAAATAGATTATAAAACCATAGCGCACACCCCGGTATCATTTAGCGGTAACTTTTCGATGATAATTAGAATGAGATTTGCATGAAAAGGTGTGCAAAATTCATAAAAACGGTAATATAAAAAATTTTTAACTCACTGTGGGCCTTATTGACACGTGTGCATTCTCGGAAAGCCCGGCAAGAACTGGGCGACGTGGCCGGATTGTCGAAAGTATTGGTTTTTCACTGATATCAGTACACGTCAGAGATATCAGAGTAATTATCGATAAAGCCAGGCTCAACAAACTTTCCCACAAAAACTGACAGTTCTTCTCGGGTTTTCAGTCAGCGCAGACGTCTCCATCAGGAGTGCGGTGAGTAAAAGTTTTTGCACATTGCCATTTTGCAAATTTGTACACATTATTAAAACATGTTTTAATAAGTGACATTTAAGTATTAAATTACACTGTTTGCATCTGAAAATCATGCGATTTACACCGAAAAATAACATTTTTCGATTTTTTTTTGTGTAGAGAATATTTTTTTTTTTCGTCAAAAGTAATTTATGCGGTAAATTTGATGGACGTAGAATCTTTGAGAGTGCGTGTATATATGTGCGAAATGTAATTCAACTCAGAGTAGGTCTTCCGGCGGTCAGTGTGTAACTCGAAAGGACGTGAAATTTCGCCAGAGCTTTATTTCCCAAGGGATGCATAAATAGAAGATCAAACAGTTCTGGAAATGAAATTATTATGGGTTGCAATTAATTTTTATACCTTTATTACCATATTTTGGTACTAATAAACAGTAATAAACCGCCAAAACCCATGACAAAATGATGCAGCGTAATAATATTATATTTATATACATATATGCAAAGAATTTTATATTTTCTTGAACTATATTTTTTGAAACCATCATGATAAATTAGCCAATAATAGAAAATGTATATGTATTTATTTATATATATATATATTTAAAAAATTCTACTGGAAAGTTTGAAATTGAAAATGCACTGATAAAATCGCCAATATTATATAAAAGTTACCATAAAATACTGACTGATGAGTGCAGGTTTCGGGGCGAGGGCAAGTGGCGGGTTATATTGGCCAAGAGAAGGGGTGTGATGCAGCTGATGGCAGGGTTGAAGGAGGATAGCAAGCAAGAGAGAGAGAGAGAGAGTAAGCGGCGCCGACATCAGCGCGCTGTGCACGCGGTGATTGATTTTTGTCGTGGCTTTGCTTGTCGCTATACTATCCCACTATCCGCGATTGTGCGCTCGGTGGCAGCCGGCTGTGAGGTTGACGGCGGCGTCCCGACGCCGTCCACCGATTGGCGGTTAGCGCTCCCCGGGGGCGGCGCTAATCACTCGACCGTGCACGCTCTGCTGCCACAGTGCTATATACTCACTCTCAGGCCACTATATCTTTCACCTACAAATAAGCGATTTCCAATCCACAAATATTGAAAATTTTAAAATCATCATACAGAAAATACATTTCTTTATTTTTTTATTATATTATTTTTTTTTTTTTTCAATTTTTTTCACAAAAAAATACCCCATCCTTCATTGAATTTGATGTCATATTATTATTCATATTCAATAATTTTTATTACTTTCAGCATATTATGATTTAACTTGATTTAGTTGCTGGCAGTAGAAGATCGCCGCATCAGCATGTGCCGCGTGTCTGACAACACACGTCCGTTTCTACTAGGCGCTCTATACTATATCCTTGGTTATGTGTCCGCCTCAACTAAAATGAAATTTTTTTATTTTCAATATATTATTTATAAATATTTGACTCTGGAGATGAAATTAATTATATATGTGTATATAAAATAATGGAGGTAGTGCCGATGGTTCTAGTGAGAAAAAAGCACGTGCAGTATATCGAGCGTTCGGCGGCAATGTAGTTGATAAAGGCCGATAAATCGCAAGTAAAACGGAGTGATAATATCGCGGCGGCACGCTGATCCATGGTGGGGTAGTCGGTTGTTCAGCGGTCTCACGAGTTGGGAGTAGGCATTGGAGTAAGGACAGGGCGCGAGGGAGGACAGGTGCTGTAGAGGGGCGAGCAGGAGTAAAGGAGAGGATATTGAGGAGAAATTGCGAGCTCGCGAACTCCGTGGGAGGGACCAATGGACATGCGCGGGTGTGCCGCGACAGCACGGCGACCTTCTGGCCACCTCCAGAAACAAAATGGCTACTGAGATGCGTAAGCTCGGCCACAGATGGCGGCACTACTACTGCCAACGGCTGATCCTACCAGGAATTTTCTACTTACTGCCTCAAACGACTAAAAAATATTCTCCTCTTCTTTTTGCACTGATTGTACGAGATTTTATGGTGATTAATTAGACAAACAACTTTTTCAAGTTTATCAGTCAATTAAATTCTCAATAAAAACAATTTTTTATTCTACACTTTTTTAACACTATATAGCATTAAAATTACTGCTCGTGAAAAATTTGAAAAAATTTCAACAATACGTGTGTGTGCTGATATAATTTTTTATTAGCTGTTGAAATAATTCAAAATATTGCATATATTGTTGCTTAAAATTTTTATAAAATAATATATCTATTATAAACAAATAATAATTCAAGTCAAATTCAACGAAATATTTCTTAAAATTAATAAAAATTAAATTATTCTCAAAATTAGAATGAAAAATGAATTTAATGATATTAAATAGTACACCAATATTTGTGCAATATTCAATTCGAATAATTGATTCTGATGAAATTACAGTGGATTTTCAAGTAGACTAAGTTTTAAGCCATTGAAGATTGAAGGTTGTGCTGATTGTATTTCGACAGGTGGCACATACACCGCAAACTCTGTACAACATCTCTCAGAATCGGATGTGCTCTCGTGAAGAGCATTTGACGATGAAGCTTGACGCAAGAGGGCCATACAGCTTTACAGTGTCGTTCGTGTGAAATTGGTACTTTGACATCCAATTTCGTGGGATTCGAAATATATACATCAGAGCCATATGTGATCGTCGAGAACACGAGAGGAGGCACGCGTATAATACATCTCTAATACATATACATATATATAGGTAGTACGATGCAATAAAGTTTGATGCAGAGAGCAAGCCGCTAAAGTGTGTATCTTTACCCACCGGAAGTACCGACATCCCGGATAATAAGTACCTCACAAAATTCCGGGTGTTACGCGCATGATTTACCATTTGTTGCAGTTATCGGAGAGTGTGTGCGCGCGCATGAATTTTCCCCCTCACTGGGCAAATGCGCGCGTCGAGAGTTATGATTTCTGTGAAAGTGAGTTTGATCATAACAATTTAACTGTCTAAAAAAAAAAAAAAGACTTTACTGCACTTTTATGGCCAGATTTGCGTGAAATCTCTGCATTTGGATGACTGCATCAAGTTCAAAGAGAAAATTTCTATTTTCATATACATATCGTTAAAAAAATATATGACAGTTTATATATTTATTAGTGACTCTCAAATTTTTTGTAAGCATAAAACTCCACAAACATTATTATATACAAACTGTATATAATAATTTGATATCGGAAATTGTTTATACATATATATGTATATTTCCGCGTATAAAATAATAATAATATAACATTGTAAAAGTATGGTGATTTTACTATATATGAGATATTTGTTAATGATTGTGTTTGCACATTTTTTTATTGGTGTTTTATCACGTAGTAGATAGATTTTGTACACGACATCCATTTGTCGAAAACACTCGCACCGGCGTGCGAGAGTGAATATCATTTGAATGCATTAAAGCGCAAAGCTATATACCTATGTATATACTTTGTATAGTTAAAGGGATAGCAAATGCGTACCTATAAGTCCACGTTCATACAATTAATTATATGCAACTGATGTGTGTTTCAAAATTTTTGATATAATTACTCCTCTCGCTGATTTGAGCATTCTTTTTTTTTTTACTAATAATCAAATTTTGCAATCCTCGTTTTCTAATAACAAATTAATTGATCTTCATATTTCATGTTGCAGATATGGAAAAATATTCGCAATAAAAACGATGCTTGTCAGAGAATTTAGCTGCGACAATAAATGATGCACAGAGACATTCTTTATGAATTAAATTGTCCCCTTTTTCCACAAGGGGAAACTCGGACGACTGTGGAATGTACTTTGCTTATAATGAAGATGCCTTTCACATAAATTTACTATACATACCGACATAAATGACTGCAAGTCTATAACAGAAATTTCATTATTATTTTCGTATATATTTACTCATCAACGCGTCAAGTCAAAAATGATATTTTGCCATAATTCGCTTTACACTCTCTCTTATATATTATAAATGCTGATACAATTAAAGTCTCGCTTATTTATTTCAATTTTTCAGACATATTATAAAGATTTTTTCAATTCCGCCGTCTTAAAAATTTCTATTTGGAGTTATCTATTGGAGAAAAAAAAATTGAGAGCACTGAATTGAAAAAAAAAAATAATAATAATAACATTTACAATAGTATGTAGAACAGAAAAAATGATTATTTTTTAACGCAAAATGATTGTAAATTTTTGTTCTTCTCCGTAGTGAGAGAAAAAGCTCATCAAAACGACGACTCGTTGGCGCACGTGAAAAATTCGTGGCTCAGCTGGTCGCAACAGAGGGATGAATAAAGGGGCCTACATTGATTGGCGAGAGTGAGGGGTTGCTTGTTCGCGCCGCCGCACGCTCGGCCGCTGGCTCTCTCGGTTGGCTGATGGTTCGTTGCCTGAATGTTTTTAGGACGGTATGTACGGTCTGGGCGCGCGCGTAGCTTCATGCATATTCATCAGCACTCTCAACTCCTCCGTCACAGAGGGAAAGAGCACCCCCGCGCACCTCCTCCGCGCTAAGTCGTCCTAGTTGAGTCTCGATCCCCTTTCAACCCCTCGCAACGAGAATAAAGGCTCACCTACCTCACCAACGCGAGTACGAGCGAGAAATCAAAAGTACAGCTATATATGTATATATATTCGCTTTTTCCCACATGAAAAAAAATCCTAGGTATATTTCTGCCAGCTCATATTTTTTCAGATTCGTGAATTCGACGATGACGAGACACTGGGGGAAGTGTCTTGAGTAATAAATTTCCCGAGACATTCACTCGAAAAGTCAGATTTACTCGCATGAAAATTATTCTTCAACTTGATAAAATTTTATTACGAAGCTTTTTCTCCTGCGTAATGGAAATTTTTTTAATGCATTTTTTTCATGTAAAAATGCATTATATTTTACAACTGATTGGAGAACCTTCATCAGAGACAAGAATTATTAGTTGAAATTAAAAAGACATTGGTATATAGACACAAAGACTTTAAAGGGCTATAAAATAATTTTTCGGTAAAACAAGTAGTTACAGTAATGATTTGATGCTACCTATACTTGATTACAAATGTCTCCTCATAGTTTTTAAGTTTTTTATAATTATACTATACTATTTGAAAGTTTTTTTTTCATTTGAATATTATAAACATTCGATTGAACAATTTAAAGTTAAAATCTTGGACTTTATGTGTAGGAAAAAAAATAAAATGAGAATCCACCGTATAGGTATAAAAAATTCGTAAATTGAAAATAATGATAATCTGATTGAATTTCTATGATAGTGTATGTAAATATGCGAATCGTTGTCGATTTTATATTATCCCCCAGTATAGTAGTGCTGGGACCAGAACAACACTCCATTATCCCTAGATTCCCGGTTTGTCCGTGTCGATCGTTAAAAACTTGTTCTGACTTATGTAGGCTACAAATGGCATCAAGCGGTAGCACTTGCGTGGCTTGGCTGCGGTCTGCCTTGACACCTCACATGCACTTCATCACCCCAGACGTCGTGCACAACGACGATAAGGGTGCGTGACAACCTAAAGAAGTGCAGATATTAACTGCTTCTCAATCAAGTCGTGCACATTTCAATTTTTCTAGAATAAAAAAAAAAAACAACTTTTTCCCCGATCGACCTATAATGTCAATTGAACTTTTAGCAAGTGCACGCATCAGATATAAATTCATAAAAAAACAAGACATCGGGTTTTTTTTTTCAACTCGGTATATAGGTATATACAGTGATGATCATACGAGAATCGTAAAAAAATTCGATAACAATCAATCACTGGGAAAATCTATCACGCGATGTTATAGAGGGGTCGTTAAAATGGCGAGTCAGAGTGAACTGTGCGAGGAAGAATCGTGGAATATGAGTGGAGGAAGCGAGAGCGAAAGAGCGCGTGAAGAAAAGGGACGCAAGGCAAGCGTTCAGTTACGACTGCGATAAATTGCGGAACGCGAGGATTTTGCAGTTGAGAGCTGCGGAAGCGTCGTGGCTTCGCGGAAGTTGAGTCTGTGGCTGCTTCGCGTGGGATTGATATTCCACATCTTCCCCTTTGATATCCATCCCTCGCGGGAGAGCCACCCTCTTGCCGCCGCCTCATCGTGTCTCGTGGTTCACTCTCGAGACCCCTTTGTACGGCAAAGACAGATCGAAGCACTCTGTTTACCCTGCGACCCGATGATTCGCTAAATTAATTAGTTTTGCACTGTCGCTCTTCAACCCCTTTCATCACTCTCATTAATTTCTCTTCATTGCCGTGTTGCTCTATATAGACACGTAATAAATTTTACAATCTTGAAAAAAAGCTCTCAGTTTTTTTTTTATTTATAAAAAGGCAAAGTAATTTTTCTGTCATATTTCTATACATATTACTGTATACAAATCGAATGAAAGATTTGTAAAAAAAAAAATAATAATGCGATTAAAAACCCAGATTACTCTATTAAATATCTTACAGTTATATGATATATCGACGACATGTGGCTACCAAGGATGACTAGTTTAATCATTATTTCGAGACATACATAAAAATCCTATAATTTTTGCATATTAATAGAAACATGAATATGCATCGATGTCACACTGTCATGGGCCTTAATAATATGTCTCTCGAAAGAAAAACCCTTAGACGGTGACAAGGGACGCTTCTGAAGCTACGTAGACAAGTGGATATTGATATGATATTATTTATTCACATTATTAAAAATTATTTGCATAGCAATTGGAGAGTCTTGAGAGCATAATGATAAATCCAGCGGGGAAATCTAAAGGCAGGATGGAAACTTTATGTCAAAAAGGTAATGGTCATTGTCCTTTACCTTTGCACACGATGAGACTCTGTGCCATATATATACATATACACCAGCTACGGAAATGTCCGACGTCACTCGAGCCAATTATGCAAATGGTGTGCACGGATTCAAGTGAGAGTCAGAAGCACTGTGATGATCGTAAACATCTGCCATTATTCCTCAACTCAGGTGCATAAACATCTAAATAATTCGAATTCCATTATCCTCAATAGTAGTGACGATAAAAAAGATAATAATCAACCTTATTGACCTGTTACTGCTTTGTTTGCCACTTCAATCTTTATCTCCCTTTTTACACTGAATTCATTAAAAAAATTCATTAGCTCAATATGACTACAACTTTAATTAATCATTCTTATCAATTATGGAAACGTTCGTCCTAATTAATTGAATTAAATATCTAAATACTTTCTATAAATATAATTGGCAAAAAATATAGAAAATAAGATAGAAAACGTATACGAGTTCAAAATGATGGATATCTTACACCCTTGTCACCCTTATTTTTCAAAGTTGTATTGCGGATATAAAGGGCTGACGACGCTAACGCTAATGAGCAAAATATGAGGCGCCACTCCCTGACACCCCCAACTGTTGTCTGTCGTCGTCACGTCGCAGTGTCTAAGGTGCTGTTGGCCTGCCTTGATGTGAAAACCCCGCAAACTCCTCGCACCCGGCACTCTTATTTCTACACTCTCGTGGCCGCGTCTCGTGGCTCCGTATAACTCCACCTCAATATTGATTGTCCTCACTCCCCGAAGAGTAAAGTTGACAGCATCAGTGGTAGAGAAAAAAACTATATATATATATAAAGTGAAAGAAGTTGGAAATGATAACACCAAGTCACATGTGCAATTCTTTTAGATGGAAAAACCACAGCTTATATCTTTTGAGCAAAATATATCATCATACATAGGAATTCCAAGTTTTCTCGCCATTGAAAACCAGTGAATTTTGCTCTATATATGTTTTAATTGCATATACATATTATATAAGTTGGATATTGACTATAATCAAAAAGATAGACATTATTCCTATACATTATAATGTATGCAACATTTTTTATCTTTCATGTATAACATATTCAAATGCGACTTAAAAAAAAAAGCACTTTCTCTATATGAAAACAGAAATTTTTATTTGTTCTTACTTTTTTTTTTTCAATATATAGCTGCAACCATAGGAAAGTTTTGAGTGGCGTGTATAAAGGTACTTTGGCACATTGGGACAACTGTCAGTTGACATTCATTTGGCAGTAACAGGGCTCGAGTTCCGCATGAAATCCGTTTTTAGTGACAGATCGTAAAACAATTTATGCGTACGACCGGCAATAAACGGTAAACACACGCAGAGCATAACCTGCCGACTGAACTCTCCATGGAGCGGTTTAGTTCTCGCGTAAAGAACTTTATTACGCAGATAGTACCGCACCTCACACTGAGTTTGTCTAGTTATGTCCCAATGCGAGTTTTTACGCCGCAAAAACGGCACATCGATTGTCATCCAGTGCACATATGCATTCGTATATTGAAGACCGTGACGCATATTATATGCTAGCGTGATTGCATGTATGCATGTGTGCGTGAGAAACTGACCGTAAATGCTTGCAAGGTCACTTGTGGTAGTTAAAAAATTTTATTATCCTTCGAAAACTCATAGTTGAGAAATTTTTGCTTAGAAGCACTTTTACACAGCTTTACTTGGCTATAAAAAAGACTTTACGATAAAATTATCTGCATTTATATTAGTTTTCCAATCTTATTTCTCATTTCAAAATATTTTACCTTTTAATATTTGTGAAAATTAAAAAAAAAATACGTTTTTAACTCGAATCTTTATATTTCTATATCTCAATATCAATATATTCAAATCGACATGGATTAGTCGTAAATTTTTCGACCACCTGTGTCGATAAAACCGGAAGTTTCACTTACAACGCGCCTGCAACGACTTTTCTTTTTATTTCTCCACCTGTGTTATATATTTTTTATTCATTTTGCGAGGGCACTTTCCGTATAACTTTACGAGAAAAAACGAAAAAAGGATCACTGTTCTATTGGCGTGAATATTGCAGGCATCAGAGAGCTATAGAATAATATAGTTTCTATTGAAATATATTTTTTGTTAACGGAAAATCGAATGCGACACGATATATTGTATACAGACACTCTTTGGGTATTGGCGTCTCTCTTTGTTGTGTATAAGTCTCTCTCGTAAGTTTTCACATTAACTTTCACGATTGCTCGTATCTCAGTGTTCGAAGTGGGGTCATGTATAGCTTGAGCTTCGACAGAAATGGAGTCGTTGGAATTGTAACGACATTGTGGCACTGCTCGGCTTCGATGTTTGGCGCTATTGCGTAGGCTGGTCACGCTCACAACTTACGAAAATACGCGACAATATATTTGAATTTGCCCACATTCGAGCCTCGTTGTAGCTCGCTGTATATTGCATTTATACTCTATAATTTTTATTAATACCCTAAATATATCTCAAACAGTTTATTTATCATATTTCTTATATAGCTTAAATTTGAAATTGTAATACTTAAAATATTATCAATGGACATTGAAAATAAAAAAAATTCGATTAAATATCTGTGATTGTTTTTCAGGCAAATTATATTTACGTATTAAAATAAAAAACAAAGACAAAAATTTCGGTCGGGGAATTTTTATTTTCAAGTTTTCGATCCGAAAATCATTGTAAACAACTCGTCTCCGGCCTCGAGCTGAAGATCTGAGAGGCGTCACATACACACAAAAAAAAAAAAAGCTCGGAAACGAGATCGCGGCGGAGAGACGAGTACACACCGGGAGAGAAAAGAGTGCGACAGAGTGGCACTGAAAAAGGGCGCGACAGAGAGGCACTGAGCGCGATCCGATGGAACGGGGCAAATGCTTGCACGCGGGGGCGTTATGTTACGTTGCCCAGGGATACGCGCCGGCGCGATTCCCCGTCCCATTCCGACGTGCGCGCAGCACCCTCCTATATGGCCGACTCTGGTGCCGTTAATACGCACTAAACACCCCGTGGCCCGAGATATATACGCCAGAGCTTTACGGTCGCGTCTGTACATGCGTGTTTACTCGGCCAACTGTGGCAAGCTCTCTATATATATTTATATGTATATATGCGGCCGACGTGCGGAATTCAAACGGCCAACTATAAACTCGAGTGATCAATCAAAAATATCCAATCAATTGGTTCTATCTAAAATTCATATTAAATAAAAATACAAATCCAATGTGAAAAAAACTTGAAAAAAAAAAAAAAATTTTTTTCTACTTTTTATTTCTATCAACACTAAGGTGTATATTAATAGACTATTGGAGAAACAAAGATTTTCTTTTGATATACGTAGACGCAATTAGCGGGCAAAATGGATTTATGTAATAAGAAATCGGGATTGCGATGGCGCAGAGCGCCGTTTGCTTGTCTGCCCTTGACTGTCCTCGACTACTTACGCTTGATTTATCGGTGAT
The DNA here is from genome assembly GCA_002156465.1 of Macrocentrus cingulum. Taxonomy (NCBI): domain Eukaryota; kingdom Metazoa; phylum Arthropoda; class Insecta; order Hymenoptera; family Braconidae; genus Macrocentrus; species Macrocentrus cingulum. Next base: position 86,747 of record MVJL01003946.1, read on the forward strand.
TTTTCATTCAACTCATTCCCTGATGGCATTCACTCTGTGCCGTTGATATGGTTTTTACCAATTAGTCAGCACCGTGATTGAGTTGGATTATGTATATAATTATAAATATATAGTAGTGTCGCGAGTGTTTTATTGCAAAATTTTTAAGATTTTTTTTTTTTTTTTTCAATATATTCAATGCAAAATATTTTTAATTTCAGTTATTCATAAAAAAATGAGTTGTTGACTATCTATATATGTATATCGAGATTACGATCGGAAGTTCTGAGCGGCATATAATATATAATAGGTATATACAAGACACACAGTGGCAGGTCTAAATGTATAATTGAATGTAAAAGTGATAAATTTATTTAATATGCACTCTCGATGTCAGTTTTCTTCTCGAATGATGACCATGACAGCCAGGGATAAAGGCTAATATTTATTCATTATTTTTTTCCATACTGACTGATGCTGATCAATGTCTTTCGTAATGTTGTGGAAACATTTTTTTTTTCGACACTGCTGATGACTCGAGTATTTGTCTGGGTTTGTATGGACGACCGCGTGGCTGTGTGCGGACAAAGTAGAAGAAAACAAGGTGCCACGATGCGCCAGGGCACATAAGCGAGATAGACCCATAAAAATGCTAATACTTATCGACCGGCTGTAGCACGGGAGCCGCTTGCTTGCATACTATTAGCCCAGAGACCCTGCAAACGCAACGCAGAGGCGTGCCGACGCAAAACTTTAGCGCGCCGGTGATCTGCCGCGTGCCGCTCGATTTAACAATCCATTTCATTTTATTCTTCAATTCACGACTTTCTCTCTCTTTTATTCGGGCTGTATATATAGCATACGGTAATTGAATGGCCAGGTAATTAAAAAACTTTTTCAACAAAGTATTTCACAATTTATACTAATCCTCGTGCACGTGTTGTAAAAATTTTTATCTCGAATAAAAATTTTATTAAATCAACTATTTTTATTCAATCATCGCTAATTATATATATACTAGCATGTACACGTTCGCTTCGCCGATGGTCGAGTTATAGTTATTTTATAAAGTTTTTTTTGTGATCGATAGTTCAAAACAATGCTAGGGGGTTACTAATTTTTTTTTTGAATTTTTTAGGACTTCACACTAACTATAAAAACGCTTAACGTTTAAAGCAGTGTAATTTTACATTAATGTTATACTTAGAAATGTATTTTATTGTTATGCTAAAATTTTCACTTAGCGCGCTCCCTAGACGTCTGAACTGACCAAAAACCCGGGAAGAACTGTCAGTTTTCGTGGGAAAGTCCGGTGAACTTGATTGCTTTTTGATATTTCTGACGTATACTGATAGGATATAGTGGGCTGTGAAAAATCAATACTTGTCACCATGTTGTCAGTTTTTCCCCGGCTAAAATTATTTAATTTATTACATATAATGCTAATAAAAATCTTAAACTATATAATAATATATATTTTTAGCCATTCAGTAAATTGATTGTTAAATTTTTTCAATTTCGCATCACGAAATGTTTTCACTGTTTTATCAACTGACAGAGCTTTACGGCACTCGCACAGCAGATATGCAGTGTGTTTGAAACCGGAAGTGCGTGTTTCGCCTGGCGTAAATTGTCGAGAGCGTCCAAGCTGATGATGTCCATGCCCGCCCACTCGCCTCCAAAGTGTGCGAGTGTATAATAGAGACCGATCGCGATGCCTATAACGTTCAATTACGTTATTACGCCCCGTGCGAAATCCTGCTATTCTGTCTCTCTATACGCTTACTTATTATTACAAAACAGGCTTTCGTTATAATTATTTTTTTTTTTACAAATATTGAAATTTCATTTGATGCCGACGTATTTGCAGAGTAGATAAATAATAATTGCATTGGTACAAAAAAATTGAAAAAAAAAAGAAAAATGGACAGTATAGTAGATATATACTTACACGCGAAACAATTTCCTTTTCTGTGATCTTTTGACGTGAAATATAAAAGGGCGAGTGTAGAGGGAAGGACGTGAGCGGGGGATGTTTTAGTCGTGTCGATTTCCTTGATGAAGGAGGAAAGGAAGTTGTGAGACGCGAGAGAATGAAGAGAGTATGGCAGAAGAAGGACGTCGAAAGGACGCCGGGTATATGGTGGCAGTCGTAGTGTAGTACTACGGAACCGTCGGATGGTTTGGACCCCTTGGATGGCTGCCTCATGAAAGATGCATAAGACGACTCACCGGGGGCGCGATAAAGAGTCGACAACAGACAGACCGACAGTCACCCCTGCGCCCCCTAATACCCGGTGCAATACACCGACAGCGTCGTTGTCGTACCACCACAATCTCACCCTACTGCTGCTACGCGTCCTTCTCGTATTGCCTATAGTGCCGCACGACCAGGACCTCCGCGGGGCTTGGGCCAATACTCCACGCCGTCGCCACCCACCGCAGGGGGTGGTTCTACTATCAATTAATTATAATCTAGATTGATGGATCTGATCTGCCGCGTATCGGAGATTAGTCTCGCTCCTGTCGCTTTTCCTTTCATCCCCTTTGCTATAGCTACCAAAAATTCATTCACATATATACAAATACATATTATATGTATTAGTTGGATATTCATAGTCTCTGTCATATATTATATATATACAGATAAATTGTCATTGTATTATTTTTTTTTTCGACACACACTGTGCGCATGTATAGATAAAAAATTGTTCGCTGATTTTTCGGTTCATTTTCAATTTAAAATGATTATAATATAGAAGCGATGAAAAAAAAAAAAAAAAAACAAAAAAAACACGTTAGAACTGGGTGATAAAAATTTGTGATTCGTTATTCCAGGAAAACTGCCCCACAATTCTTAGCCCCGTTTACCTTCCTAACGTTCTCAGCCCTCTTAAACGTTTCTTGTGAGTACGTAAGTCTCACTTAACGTCCACCGAAATGCCCGTCTAACCGGGCGTATATATCGGCAGTACATTGAAAGTAACGACATTGGTGTACATAGCAAAAGGTTGGAACATGTGCTAAGTGCTAATTTGAATGCACACCAGCACGCGCATTTACCTCTTTCTTCCAAGAAAATTATTACAGAAAATCTGGAACTATAGCAAAGGGCAGTTCAATATCACGAGAATTTTCAATTTCCCCGTCGTCAAATTGCGACAATAGCAAAACAAAAATATGCATTTATTTCAAGGCTATATATATAATACAATACAAGTTTTTATTTTCAATAATAATATATAATGTCATATTGCAGGTTTGAACAATGCTAATATTTTACGTACATTTAAATTAAATGCCGATTTGCCAAATTTTGCCAACTGTCATATATTACACTATACGTCTATAAGAGATACTTGGAACGATATAAAAAACATTTCCTCACCCTCTCGCACACCTGTAAATAAAAAGAAAATGTCGAAAAAATTTATTCCTCCCACAGAAGAAAGAGTCGTCAAAAGATATGATTTTGATATCACGAAAGATGACGCAAGAGATAACAACGCAAAGCGAAGCATAAATGTACGTTGCATCGAGTGAGAGTGTAAAATACCTCAGCGACGGGGTGTAGAAACAGGGAGCGGAGGGTAGTCAGGGGTAAAACGCGATCGATGCGCCACCCCCGTCTCGCAACCCCCAACGAGAGCGCGCTGGTGGCCGCCGCGTCATGGCGGCGCATGCAAATCAGCATGGCGCCGAGACGCCCTCCCGAGTCCTCCCCTCAGCCGCCCTGGTCTCTTCCACCCCCCGCCAATATATATATATATATATATATACGCGCTACGGACAAAACCAAACCATCGACCGAACGACAGACAGGCGTACCGACGCTTACACCACGCGAGACACGAACTAGGTATTTTGTTCACCCCGCCTGCCACCCTCTTTGCCATATCAAGCTTTTTCTTCCTTCTATGCCTTTCTCGCACACGTTCATGTTCAATGACCTTCGCAAGCCACTTCGTGATGCTTTTACACTTTTGAAAAAAAAAATTACCTTTTTTTCCTCAATATTTTGTCATCTCGCGCAGCGGTTTTTTTTCACTGCTCCGCTTGGAGCGAGTGAAAATATGGATTTTCTGGACGAGGAAAAGTGGAGTGAATTATAGGGGCTGTTTTGAAGGAAAGTGAATTTAGTATAGTGGACTGGGCTAGGAAGGAAAGTAATGGAAAGTTTTGTACTTTCGTGGTTTTTTTCTTGTTCGTGGATTTTTTTTTGTTTTTGTGTTTGTTTTCATCTCTTTTTGCCGCTTTTTTTTTTTTTATTCTTAAGGAATTTTGTATATTGTAAAATTTGTTTTCACGAAGTTTGCAGTTATATGTAATGAAATTTTTGCAGAATATATTATGCCGAAAAGTATATATTTTTCATGATTATTCGCATTTTGGGAATTTTAATCATATCCTTAGAAAAATTCTGAATGACTCAATTAAATATCGAAGCAATTATTCCATAAATAATTAATTTTTGTTCTTCATTATTTTCCGCAAACAATCAAATGGAGAAAAAATCAAATAAAATATATTAAGTATTAAAACGTTTCGATTGAATTGGATTAGCGGGATACATGAAAAAATCGTGGGATTTCCCGGCGGGCATATAAACCGATGCGGGACAAAAATAAGTGCAAAATGATAAAAAGCCCGGTGAGCGCTTATAACATATATATAGGTATGTATAGATATACGCCGAGAGATTTTTTGCCCAGTGTGTGTCCTTGAATATCTAATGCGCCTTTTATCGGTACAGGATCTGATACACAAAGTGCGCGCGGTGCAAACTGTCAGGCGTCAATATAATAAAAAAATTAATATAAAATAAGATAAAATACAGGCAAAAAAATGAAAACAAATCACATCGGCATTTTTATATACGCGTAATTCAGTCATGAAATCTCTGAGTGAAAAAGATATATATCTTCAAGCCGGATTCCGTGTCAACATCGTAACTATACATATTCCGTAATCATACGCGCAATTTTATCGATCGTCCAATTAGCACAACGCTTCGTGGATTCGTCGATATGATAGTTCTCGATGATTGAAAAAAAAAAAAAAAATTCCCTCGATCGCAAACACTATTAACAACGCTTATTCACCTCGTCAAGAATGTCACGATTTCTTGGGAAAAATATAATCATCCAATTAAGAAAAAAATGACACGGAAAAAATGATGATGATAAATACACTATCATCAGAAAATCTTTTAATCGTACATAGAAAAAAAACATTTATATAATTCTTCCTCTTGCAATTAATAATTGAGTCTTGAGCATTTCTATACGTCGAGAAAAGTGCTTGAATTGTTGTGTAGAAATACATACACATCATCATGAGAAGTAGTGGCACACGATGTTGCTCGACGCATTTGAATACACGCGAATAAATGCATAATAATTAGGTCAGTTTTGTTAGTCAGCTGATTCAAAGCACCGTAGCTGTATCTAGGTGTTATAACGTGAAGATAAACGAGGAGCTGTAGTGTGTGCGTGGAATGTCGGCAAAAAAATCAGTACATATAGTCGCAGACGTGAGTAGTGCGTATATACAGTAAAAAAGAAAAAAGTGATTGCTGCAATTTTCTTAGTCTTGTTGCGAAGAAATTAAAAAAAAAAAAAAAATGGGGGAAATATAGGATCAACGCGTTTGCAAACTCTCAATCAGTGTAAATTCTGTGAAAAGGAGGAATTTATACCCATTCATGGCATTGTGACTGAAAAATTTGTCGTATACATATTATACAGATGTGTAACAAAAAATTTTTAATCAGTAGCAGTATTCAAAAAATTTTATATACTGCGATACTCAAAAAAATTTACTGCTGTGTATTTTTTTTCATATTTGAAATTTTTTACTTCACTGCACATACCTATACCTTTCTCTTTGTTATTTCTCTAGTGTTAATATTGATTTTATTTTTTGTAAGATTTGTATATCGGCGTTGTCATAAAACATATCTTTTTCCACGTGAAAGCCTAATTTTTTTTATCTTGTAGACGGACATATGCAACATAAATGCATGTAAATTTCTACCGCAACTTTGAAATTTGTGGTAACTTCTGTTTTCTTCGATGCACGTGAGTGTGTCTGGTGTATTGTATAGAAGGTTATGGCCTCCGTGTAATTGCGGAAGTGAACAAGTACATATTTATATTTATGATCACGAATTTTTTTTTCCAACATTTTTGTTTTTTTTTTACTGAATTTTATTTTACTATGCTTTAAAAATCCATATTACTTTACAAGCTTTCTTGTCAACGTGTTATTGAGGCTTGATGGTAATAAATCTTGCAAAAACTAAAAAAAAAAATTCTAACTATAATTATTTTTGGCATTTTTAGCAAGACATGATTTATAATTTAAACATCAAAATCTACCAAATCAATATTTCGATATAGTTCAATTTGTTTGCATATTAATCCACTACGTTCTGCTTTAATTACTGATGCTCTCCAGTTGAGGGAGAAAAAAAAAAAAAACAAATCGAATAAAAAAGGTCAGAGTGAAATAAAATAAAAAAATTTGGAAAAAAAACCTGGATTCGTCGTTTCAACAAACGACGACAGCAGGAAGGGAAGAGGGAAGCGCTACTACACACTGTGGAGAGTGTTGTCGAGGGAGAATTGACGAGGACCAGTTGTTGGCGCGATTTTTATTTCAGTTTAATTATTTCAACGCCGAGTAATCACGGGACGATATACTCTCTCCCCGCCGTGCTTTTTCCATGTGTTACACACTATACTCTACACCTCTTCCACTGATGCATGATGCACACACGTTAAAAATATCACGCGTGAGCATAAACATGCATATTGGGAGCCACGGTCGTGTGACATTGTAATTAAAAAAAAAATTTTTTTACTTTTCATTCAACCTACGCTTTCCGCCGCCGGGCAAGTATAAGACCGGGTGCTCGCGGATGTGAGAGACGTCTCACCGCCGATTGCTATTACGATATTATATTTATGATGCAATTACCGCACGTATGCGCACAACGAAATAATAATACTTTGGACGGACTTTGCGCGCAGCCATTGGAAAATGTCTCTCGGGGAGAACTGGTTGCGCGACTTCTAGCAAAGATCTCCAAGTTGTTTTATTTTTTGTTTTTGTTTTTGTTTTTTTTTTTTTTTTAAGGCTTATGTACGGTTTTTTTCCGGCAAGAATTTTTTTTTGTTTTCAGATGATTTTCATATAAGTGTAGAGCGCAACTTGCCGTGACTTTCTGCCAGATTTTATATGAATATAATCTCAAGTGTGGCAATTTTCTGAGTAATAAAATTTACAATATTAATGGCTTATAAGAGTCCATTTGCCAGGCAAAATGACGGCGTGTTTCATTGATAAATTTACATTGGCGGATAAATAATCAACAGAGTAGCTGCATACGATAAAACAATTATGGAGAAAAAAAAATTAGAGTCACAATACTGGATTCTTTTTTTTCTTTGCATAATAAAGATTGATGGTGTAAACAAGGAAGAAAAAAAATCAAGTTTTACTGATGTACACCTATATATTCGGTGCATCAGAGCTGACAAACAAAAGATATATGTATATGGAAAAAATATATAGATCAATTGTGACCTGGTGCGCGTGCAAAGTCAAGGTCACATGCGGGCAGCAGTATAGACGTTAGGGAAGCCAGTGAGAACGACAACAGAATCGGGGAAAGCGCGACGAGGAGCAGCGAGCTAGCATGCAGAAAGCCGCGAGAGAGTTTGAGTAGAATTTGAGTCGCGACTCGCGAGGCTGAGCACGTAGTGCAGGCGATAGCGCGCCAGCATAGCAAACGGCGATGCCGCCGTCGGCGCGGCAACAACCCCCTCTTTACATATATGTATACTCGACCACAAACTCTCTTTATGCAGACACTGACCTTCGCGTATTCCGGCGAAAGTTTGAAATTCGGGTGCAAGGCCAGCGTTGTCCTCTCGCGCGCTATACACTCGATGCCCGCCGTGACATTGGGTTGCGCACATAGTGCTGGATACAGGCCACATTATTCTTCAACCGGCTATTATTTCCAATGTACGTGTGTTTGTTTAAATAAGCACGCGCGGGAGAGAAAAGAGAGCGAGTCGTCGCACAGCAGCAGCAGCAGCATGAAAGCGCGCGACATTAGCACACAATCGAACGGATCTTGCTTGAACGAGACCGCGAAATACTCATATATACAAATGCGAATGTGCCGCAGAGGTCATAGGTCAGACCGCCAACTCGGTGCCCATTGTGTCGGCACACCAGTTCTCAAGTCTGCGGCTGAGATCGCCAGTAGGCTGACCCTCCGCCGCGGGACCCGCATGCTACCATTGTTCCGCGCGCCGCTTCTGCTCTTACGGCGTGTTATTGGTGCACAGTATTTACGCAAATGCTATTACAAATATATATATATAATTAAAAAATTTTATCAAGGATTTTTTTCCTATTGGAAAGAAAAGTATAACATATATATAGGCTTGATAAACGATACCCTGATGATGGCACATAGTGGGACCGGAAGTGGAGAGTGATGGTATTCGGCAAGAAAGAGTTGAAAGGAAGGCGAAGAACGTGACGGTTAAGCGGTGTGTTATACGACGAGTGATCGCGCGCGCATGAGAGTGCAATTCAGCGAGCAAGAGGCACAGGACAAGAAGCCAAATACCACGAAACGATTGCTTTGTCTTTTGCGAGCAATATCGCATTGGATCTGCTGTACCTACTGCATCGAGTTCTACCGTTTGGCCTTTCCTTTTCGCCTCTCACTTGCTCCCATGCATGCCACCATCAGACTTCTGTATATATACTCGCAGGTCCGATCGAATCTTTTGCAAAAACGGGACCTGCAGGTTTGCTCGTATATTCATTTGTTAAACCAAACGCCGAGCTTTTTGTATATATGGACACAGAGTGAAATCGTTCGACCACACACATCGGTTCCATTACTAAATCAGCAATATATTTACCCTATATATATATAGGATTTTCCAGTTTTTCGCCAAAAAGTCCTGATTATAGTATAGGTACTTTTTCGTATGTATATAATCTTTGATAAAGATTGATGAATAGGAAAAGTCGTCGTAGCCTATAGCGAACTGTCGGTTTTTCACAAATTTATTTATCAGTAACTCTGTCTATTATCACTGGTAAAGCCAGATAAGCCTCGGGTACTCGAGTAATTATACCTCTTCCAACAGCGCGTCAGGCTTACTATAATAAATTTGTTAGAAAATTGACAGCTCTGAGCTGACTTTTCGTGTGAGCAGACGTTGAAAAAAATATACTTCGAGCACGTGAGGAATCCTGAATCGCTATATTAATTAGATAAAATTCTTTTTTTTTTTTTTTTACTCTTTTCTGTGAATCTAAATATTAACGCAGATCGCAGTGGAAGCACGCACTCGGGGCGACGATGAAAATATATCAGCTGTATGCCGAAATGCGTTTAGTTTCTGAAACGCCAGTTATAAAAAGCGTTGGACGCGTCGAGAAGTTTTCAATTTCCTTTTCAGAGTAATGCGGACAAAGTCTACACTGTCGTGTCGAGAGCGAGGAAATTGTTACGAGGTTGAATAAAAAAAAAAAAGAAAAAAAAAAAGAGACGGCAGGGAGACGCGATTGGTGTTCAAAGAGCTGGATATTCAGTAGCAGAAAAATCCAGTCGAGTGAGGAGTGTATACCCGCTGTTTCACCAACAACACACACTGTATATATATGGTACAGTAGTTGGATAGTGATGGTAGCGGTGGTTGGAGCGATGGGTGGTGTCGACCACCCTCGAATCCGTGGACGGTTTTTTGCTGGGCATTAATTGCCTTCGCTATAAAACGTAAGCGCATCGCGCTCGGTAGCCAACCGCCGCCCACGGCCACACCGCACGAATCGAAGAGAAGCCTCGAACGAAATAAACTCCACGCTATATACGCCCGACAAAAACTCGTCTGTACGCATCAATCCGTTGCGCTTTGATATATAGCTATGTATGTGCGTACACACATCGCAGTCACAGGCGCATCGACAGTGCTCTCGATCCTTTACGCGCACGAGATTGATCCTCGTCCGTGTCAGAAGCGCGCACATCGTTGTTTCGCATTTTACAGACTCGTCATATCATCAACCAATCCAATCTCTCTCCACATCTGCATCAGTATATGCGCTCTAATAATTTTTATAAAATGTTGGCTTTTCGTTAAACTAAAGTTTTTTATAGTTGTATGAAATTAGAAAAAAACAAAATCCACTGCCAAACACACAAGAAATTTATTCAGCTGTATATGAATTCTTATTTAAAGTTTTTTCATGCAAAAGTATAAAAATTTTTTTCATTTAAATTTTATAATTTTTGTAAATGTCCATTGTTGTATATGAAAAAAATATGTATATGTTATATGTATATCCCCATCAAGTGGCCATTTAATTCGTCTTTTCTGCTGCTCGCAATCATTGGAATATATATATATATATATATATAGGGCTAGGCTTAAAAAATTCACGATGCTAAGCATACTCAACTGATAGAGTATAGGCTTGATGGTGTGAACAGGGAGTTTGGAAGCCTGGAGGGTGGCTGTCTAAACAGACTTTAAAGATTTGAAAATGTAATGGCGCCGGGATTTCGGTAGATTTGCATGTCACGGGCGTGCATCATATATCTGGATTTAACGCACTCTGATGATGTGCTGCCTCGTCGTCTTTCTTGTCGGTGTATCCTCTACATGTGCCAACCTGTGGTGTGTCACTGTCAGTATGGAAAATTGCGCGGTAAAAGGGGTGCCAGCCACTGCTCTTCTCGCCGGCGACGATGTGCAAGAGCCGGTACATTAACACCCCTGTGCGGATCACTAATAAACTTAAACATTGTTTACAGATGTGAAACATTTTCCCGCTGACATGAAGATTATAAGCAAGCAATTGAAAATATACTATAAATATTGATAAAATAGGACAATCACATTGTATATATGTATATTTCAAATACATTATATGACTTGTATAGCCTCTGCATATTATTAATTATTAATTCACATGGATATATCTCGAGAGACAAACACTTTCATCCACAAAAGTTCACCCAATAAATGATTCTCAACACTCGTGATGGGTCACCGCAAAAATACAACACCATTATCTTGTACGTATAGCACTTGTTAAATGTCAAGTCACCATAAGAATTATTAAATAATAGCTAATGATTTTTTCTCATATTCACATGACTTACTGCCCTTAATGTATCAAGTATAAAACTATATTTCTAATAAATTTACAGTCACTTTAGTTATTATAGTCATTATTAAATTTTAAATATATTATTGTAACAAAATATAGTAAATTGATCATCACGGTCTGCTTGATGTGCCAATTATAATTAATATACATTATAGTAGGTATAGTATATATGAAATTAGTGAAAATTTCGGTTGAAAAATCGATTTTTCAAGTCGCGCTCGTGCGCACATAATGGCCGTGAATATATGTATGTACCTAGAGTACGTGCGACGAAGACAATAGGTGTATTGTGAGCATGCAGGTATATATACAGACAAGTGGAGGAGCCAGAGGCAGAGTGGGGTTGTGGGGTGAGCGTCGTTTGGGCATATTGACAGACTAATGATCACACCGAACAAAGGCCGAACTGTCACGTGGTCACGTGGTCACGTGGTCACGTGATGGAGCGTTTCCGGCGGCGAGCCGTGGCTGCCGAGAAACGTCGTCGTCGCGGACACGCATCAATCAGCGCATGCAAGACTTTGCCAGGTGTAGGTATATAGACGCGATGGTATTATTCGGGACTCTGTCCGCAGATTGAGACTAGCGCTGATCAAAGAACAAGGGGATCCGAGCCAGTTTGCGACGGCCGCGTAAAAAACGTTTATGTTGATGAGGTATCTCAAGCGACCGAATTCCTGCACTGCTAGAATCGCGCGCGGCGGCAGCGTATATAGCCTCGACTTTGTGAGGGTGAAATAAAGGGGATGTCAGAGAAGCCAATAAAAAACGACTGGCAAGACGGAGAAAAAAATTTTTTTTTTTTTCAAGCTTTTAAAATTATAATAGATTTTGTATAGGAGCTTGACGAGCGAGATGATTTTAACAAGGCCTCGAGGGACATTCAAAAAGGACGTCGACGCCCGCGAGAACCACGCAGAAGGGAGATTATATACATATATAGGACGAATATCACCCGAGGGAGTTGACACGTCTCGTACCCCTTTCATCGAACTGAGAGTGCGGCTTGCAAAGCGCGTCGGAGTAGCACGCCATTGGATCTGGTGACGAAGGGCGGTCGACGGACATTTGCCGCGGAAAGGGCTCTAGCCGCCGAGTTAGTTTAGCTCGGGTCAGACTTTTAAATGCATAAATATAATTAGACTTTAAATACGTAAATGCAGGCCGGGATAGCGCAATTCAAAACTGCAAAAAAAAAAAATAATAAAAAAGTCACAGACTCAACAAGTCCACATGTAATACACAAACGATTATTATTATACTATTGAAAAAAAAAGAAAACATTATTCTTCAAAATGAAGACATGAAGATTTAATTTTGTTAACTAGCCGACAAATTCAATTTCCGGTTGAATTAAGCCCAAAGTATATTGCTGAATTATCCCACAAGGTAAAGCCACATTGCTAGCTCATCCGTGGGGGCAGTTGTGGCGATGAACACAACGACGAACACGGTGTGGTTGGGAGCATATCCGAGCAAGACGGCGGTAAAGTTGGCCGGGAATAAGGACACAGTGAGATTGCGGGACGAGGGAGGAGGGCGAGTCGCTAATGAGGCCGTGTGTAATTAGGGAGCTCTCGCGGCCTAATGAAGCGCTTACCTACCTTAGCTACCAACCCTTGACACACGAATATACAAACATGCGCATGCTCGCACGCCTTGAAACATTCGCACGATCATGAACACAGCACATACACGGACAAAGGCCTCCATCAGGGGCCTCCAAGTGCACCAGCGAATGACTCCATATACACGTCCAAGGAGTGCTGGGTAAAAAAATTGGAAGAGGCACAAGATCACAAGCGACGGGGACAAGCACTTGCATCTCAACGAGGCAAAGCGTTCATCACGCTTTCTGCCGGTACAGTATATACACCTCGCTAGTGCATCACTGACGCGCACCTTTCAGGCATACACAGAGTATAGGCAGCACGAGCGAGATTATTTCTTGAAACACCGGGAGCCATTAGTAAAAGCCGACAGTGCTTCAGGTGATACATAAATTATCCAACTACATTCAGATTCACTCTAGTTATCGTTCTTTCAATTTTTTTTTTTCTTTCAATTACTTTTTAGCCGCATTTCAACAGTTGATGCAGTATAGTCGTCGTGCAATTGCTCGTACGCGCTTTCATGATGATTGTTATTTAAAAAATTTATCTATATAGTGATTATATATTTTGAGTATATCTATATAGTAGTATATTTAGATTGAGAGATAATAATTTCGGAACAATCCAAAATTCACACGACGACGAATTGATATTGATGTCGTCACGATAAAATGGACTTTGCGCCAAATTCTCTCACTGGTTGTGAATCGCGGGCTCGTGCGGCATCCATGTATAGTAGTTGGCCCCCTCATGAGGGTTCTCGAGACACGGCTACTGGAATCACGACTCTGGCTTCTCCACTCTTCACGAGGCCCGTTATCTTTAGCCATTTGCATATTAAACTAACTCACAACGCGCGACATATTTCAGGACCCGTGCTGCAGTCGTGTGTGCACCCTTTATATACACCGGAGCATCAACCAGAGCGAGAGGAGACACAAAGAGTACAGGACAACCTAAAGTTTGAAGAAAAAAAGAAAAACGAAAATCACCGCTAAGAGAAAAGACGAACGAGAGTATATACATATAGGATGTGTATCAGGCGGAGAAATGCATGCTACAGAGGTGGGTTGCTGATTGAAAATCGAGTATGTTGTTTTTTTCTTGTTTTTAGCCAGAGTCTTCTTCTCAATGACTAACTTGTTTCCAATATGCATTGAAACCCGTTTGTAAAAGAGGCCGCGGGCTACTCGATTACCCCTTGCACATCAACTGCTTCAGGGACGCGCGAAGATCCTTAATTGCCCGAAGAAGACATTAGGATGAGGCAGTGTACTGCAGTCACTGCGATATACAATTTGAGCAAAGAAAATAAAAGATACGCAGCAACTTGAAGCAAGTCTAACCATATTTTACACTGATATATTTTAAAATGCTTTTTATTTATGGTAATTTGAATATTTGTAGTTAATAGCGCGGTAAATGTGCAATCAACATGTATTTCAATGATAATTTCAATGAATTTTTAAAATATAATACACTGGATAAAACTGTCGTCATCATAGTTAGAAATGCTTGTGATACTTGTGATGTAGAACGATCCAAGATCTATATGTGTCTATAGAGTCTCTTCCCGAGAGTCACCCTCAAGACGCATTTTGAAATTACTGTTGCCGCGTGGGGACGATAACCGATACGCGGAAACTGCTCCATAGCCATTATATCCCAAGTTGGGGATGATAGTATATAGAGGTTGCCGCAAGACAAATAAAAGCACAGAATTACAGAGAAATAGTGAATTACGACGTGCTAGTTTGCTGAATGCTTGCAAAGGTATCCGAAATCTCTGTAAGCATCTTAAGATGGCAAATGCGCTAAAGTGTCATGTTGAGTGCCAGCAATGGCACTTTGGAATAAGGCAGAGTATTCGATGAATATTTATCTTTACGAAACATTCTCCAGTCGTTTTTCATTTTTACGGCATGGCCAGAGTCATTTTTCGAATCGCAACGATGAGTATAGTCGTCGAGTTTGCTTTCCTAAAAAGTATATATACTTTTATAGAATACATCGCTCTTTCCGATACATATCCACGATATAGTTGTATAAATTTTCCCAACTTTACGCCTCATTTTTCAATTTTTATGATATTATTTTTCTATAGAATATATTGATGCATAATAATAAAATATTACAGAATGTGATATTTACAAATATATTTAGATATTATGCAATTCAATATCGTTAATAAAAACAACAATCCAAAATTTATTAATGCGTTTTAAGAAGCATACAATTAGTCGCACTAATATTACCAATAAACGTCTTCCTGCATCTGTTGTTTATATATATATATTTACTTCACATATTAAGACACATGTTTCGAGTGATTATTTTATTACTAATATATATGTATGATGGCAAGTAGTATCTTATTTATAAATATTCAAAAGGTTATATTATCGCTTTCACAATATTTAAATGTCAGAGAAAAAAAAAAAAAAGAAAATCAAGGTGGAATGTGAATCTGCGGCATTCGAAATTAATGTGTATATATATAGTAGTGGGACGTACAGATATATATACGCATATGAAAACGGGGCAAGAGAAGCAGCAGCCACACCACAGCCCGACAACATCTTAATTCGCGATAAAAGGTATTAGGAGTGGAAAGCAGTTTGGGTGGTTCCTCTTCGCGCTGGCGGGCCACTATACGGTGCTGGATGGCCACAAGACACGCAGAGGCTTAAACTCTATAGCGTTTCAGCAGCCCTCTTCCAAGTATCCACGGACCGCGACAAGATTAGCATCGGTGAGTTCGGGTTACACGCGAACCGGCCAATGGCCGAGCTGCCTCCTCTCATTAGTCATTACCACCTCGGAGCCAAACGGACCTGTGGACTACCGAATCGAGATTATAGCCAGCACAGTCCCGTGTTTCTTTTATTTTTTTGCAGACCTATCTACGTTGTGCTGTGCTGTACAGTCTAAATTATCAATTTCCGTTAACGTGACACACGCGAACACTTAGGAGGCCTCAATACTTTGATCTCATTAGCGCATACGCGCCATCAGTATATAAACAGGTTAATACACCTCTGACATTGACTGCGTGAGCATTGATAGGAAACAATTGGTATATATGACTCAACGGGAATTGTTGTGCATAAAATCATGAATTGATAAATCAACGTCAGTGAGTCAGATCGTGTGAAAATGGCCAAAAGTTCAAAAACAAGGTCACTCAATGTTGGAATAATTTTCTTTGCCAAGATAATACCTGATGATTATTCATTAATTACCCCCTTGAGGACAATAAGGATGTTCAATGACATATTTAAATAAGATGTGGTGCTGTGAGAGAAATTTTTGTAATATAACTTTAGAATAATACTTGTTTGCCGATAAACAAGCCACAAAGTATTTTATACACATTTTACAATTTATAGTCACGTATACCTTATACAATAATAATAATTAATATTATTATTATTTTTTTTATCACTATTGCTATCATATTATTATTAAATAACTATTAATATTTTTTTGCACACGATTCCGATTAAAATTCAGCAGTTTGATGACTTGTTATATGGCGAATTTATTATTGATATATAGTATATAATGGCGATGTTATCTTGCATCAGTGATTATATAGTAAATTAAATATATTAATATATATATCTCATAGATGATAGTTGAGTGTGTCGTCTCTATACACTTGAATGAACCTGAAAAGAAAATATTGTCGATTAATTACCGGACATTAAACGAGAAGCTAAGCTATCATTAAAATGAAATCTAGCGCTGCTGATGTGTTGGAACACTAGCTTTCAGGCGCATTACATTATAGCTTGACGTAGCCTTGATATTAATGACGCACAAGCATCAACGTCGGCACGTGTCCACAATATTATTTATTATTTATGCTAAGTTATGCGGAGCTGGTCAGTGCACCACCATCAGCAACTGATGCTCTATACGTTCATCTATATATATATGTGTCCAAAGAGTTTAGAGGATGCATATTATACATGTGATATCCCAGCATCGTCGCCGGCATATTTATATCAATTACGTGTCGTTCTAACGCAGCTACGTGAATTGTTATGCAAATGAACCGTACTATCAGGCCGCCATGGGCACATATCGTGACTGGCTTCTAAGCACCTGTCTGTCCAAGCTATTTTAAGAGCTTTATTAGCTTTTAATCAGAGCTCTCAACGCGTTCAAAACGTCATTTCAATAGCACGTGCCGGCTGTAGCAAAATGGGACAATACACAATTCTTTCAAGAGTATATACTATATAATTGTGACAGTTTTTCGAATTTTCTTTTGGTGAAAAAAAAAAAAAAAAAAAAGCCATGGGCACATATCGTGACTGGCTTCTAAGCACCTGTCTGTCCAAGCTATTTTAAGAGCTTATTAGCTTTTAATCAGAGCTCTCAACGCGTTCAAAACGTCATTTCAATAGCACGTGCCCGCTGTAGCAAAATGGGACAATACTCAATTCTTTCAAGAGTATATACTATATAAGTGTGACAGTTTTTCGAATTTTCTTTTGGTGAAAAAAAAAAAAAATAAACAGAGAATCTTCATTGGGTGTCCACAGTAATTAAGTGAAAACCCTCGGGGCAGAATACCGCAGGGTCAGAACCCTCTGTAGCATCGACTAACTCCGCAGGTCGAGTCTGGACCACCACTTAATTCTTCATTAGTCCCAAGTGTATATATGTATATATGGACAGTGTATTTATATGTGTGCAAGTCCCGCCTTTTTGGATGAAATGAAGAATGATCCATGTAAACGATTTTTTGATCACCATTATAGTCTGAATGATGACGATATATGTTTGTCTAATTTGAAGGAAAAAAAAGGTAAATGGAATTAAGTATATATAGAGTGATGATGGCTCGGAAATATTTTGACAGCTCGGAGAAAAATGAAAAATCGAACGTGTTTAATATATTTACCTGCTGATATTTACGTATAGTACATACGGAAATAATTGTTAAATATTAAAGATTATACAGTATATGTATATTTTGTACGTTTATATAATATTATTCCTACGATAAGATTCGTAAATTGGTACACCTAATCCATATTCTCTTTTGAATGATCTATACTTGTAAAATAAAAATTTTGAATGCGAAAAAAAAAGCAAACAAAAACAAAAATATAAACAAAAGTGTGTGTTGTAGAGAAAAATAAAGCACGAAATAGTATAGAGTTGGAAAGCAGCGTTAGCGACGTGTCTCGCTGGAGGTCCCAGTGGTGCTTTCAGGTTTTGATAAAACGCCTAAACATCAATCGGACTCGAAAACTGGCCTGTAATTCGAGTTCTACTCGTAGGCGGGAAAAGTATGGTCCAAATAGCACGAGCAATAGGAAGACTCGCAGCGGGTCAATAAATGACCAGTTGGATGTTGGAGGTCGGGTGATGCATCCACTGAATATGTATGAGCCCGCGACACCCCATAGCACCGAACCACTATCTGTGGGTGATAGTGGGTATGCTGTATGTCTCGCTGGGGTCTGCTGACGCGGGGCTCGAGGGTCGGGCTGGTTGCTGGAGAAACGTCGAGAGAGGGTGGAGAGTGAGAGAGCTTATATCGCAAGAACCACCCCAATGGAAACTCGAGCAGTGCCTCTAACCCATCATACACACTCCTCTGCCACACCTCGGCGTGCACCACTCAGCCACAGAGAGAGCTGTCGCCTTATCTTAGGAGACAAAGTTACGTCGTAATTCCTTCGCCAACAGATGCCGATGCTTCCTAAGACGATGGTTACCAACGATCCCCGCCTGTTCTTCAACAGTGCCACACGGCCGTAGACGTATGAACACCGCAGTATATTTCAAACGACCTGCAGTGGATTTTCATTGTCGCCTCTGTGTTATGTGCCAAGAGTTACTCTGTCGCTCGGTAATTGAGGTAAGTCCTACTTGCAAGTCAAATTTCAACCGTTATCCCCACATTTTTCAACAATACTCCATTTAGTTAACTTTACTATTCGGGCTAAAGTTTATTTCACCGCATCATATACATTTCTAGAATTATTATAAATATACTATATATATCTATATATATGTATTATATATTTAATGAATTTCTGAGCCGTAATTAACAGTATAGTTGGATAATATTACCCTCTGAAAATTTTGCAGGGTGGAAAAAAAATTGTTTGGTTGTATGATAAAGCGTGAATGGCTGGCATTCCGCTGTGTCAATGGTCCAACGCGATGAAAAATGGATTATATCCTTGGAAAAGCACTTTATACCTTTGAATAAAGCTGTATACACTGGGCTTCTGGAATGAGATGAGTCGGATAATATGAAAGAGGAGGAGCGAGCGGCTTAGAGGTATGTCGATAATTCGTCTCTGAAGAGGCGAGGGTGTGGAGTTATTTGGTATATAAGGGTTGATGCGCCGATGAAACTGCCACCACTAAATAGGCATGGTTTGTGCGTGAACGATGAATCCGGCAAGGCAGCGTGAAATATTGTGGGATTAGGGTATACGTTATAGTTTTAAGCTGCTATGTCGTTAAATCTTCGTGGTTCTCAAACGACCCACTAATTCAAAAGCAAAAAAAAAAAAAAACAAAAAATTAAAAACACCAGGAAATAAAAAACAAAAAAAGTGTCATGAAAAAAAAAATACAAAAATATTATTCTATAGCAGCAAACATCGGTGATGATTCTGTCACTTCCGGACAATTGTTTTGCGAACTCGCTGACACGATGTAATGGCATAACCCTTTTATTTTCGCGTCAACTCGTGCACGATGGTATGGCTCGTTGAGCACCACTGTGTATGCTTTTGGGGGCGTAGAATCGCCACTGCCGGGCGTGAGGAAGGGTTGATCCAACCAAAATACCTCCGAGGGTAGTATGCCTCGCGACAGAAGCGAAATAAGGGTGCGCAGCGATAATAAAGCTCACTCGCAAAGCAATAAAATATATCTGGAGCAAAAGAAGGGCGATGACTTGTTTAGCCTGCAGGGAGCAGTAACGCTTCATTACCACCTTCAACTTCATCGCTAACCCTTCCGGCACATCCGCCGGTTCGTGCTTGAACCCGGAAAAATTTCCAAATTAACTAAATCATTTTGATCACTCTATCGCTATTTGTAGAGAAATGTTTTTTTTTTCTTCCGAAATATTTGTGTATAATATAAATAGTTCCTTTTTTAAACTGCATTTAAATATATTATATTTCAGTTGGATAATTGCAAGTGTTTTAAAATTTTTTTAAATCATTTGCACGTAATGAGTGGTTTCAAGTATAATACATCGTGCCGATTTTTTCGATTGCATTTATGAATTTTTTTTTACCATTCTATTGGCCGTAAATCAGTTGCAAGAGCGAGAGCTTATGAGATTCTTCCTTGGCACTTAAACGCGCCTCATGTGTGTTTACCTGCTAATTACGCCACAGACGAAGAACAGGACGTAGTTTTTATTCAGCGTCCAGCTCTCATAAATGATGCATCGTGAATTATGCCGCTGGGCTTTTTTCCACCTTGCCACCGTACTCCGACAGCGACTTGTCGATGCAATTTTTATGTTCTATAAGTCTACTAGATCGCACACTAACAACATTCGATTTCTCGTAAATTCCAATTGAGTCGCGGTACCAGGAATTACACACTATACTCACTCAAACACGTTTGAGGATTCGAGTGTATAAAATGAAAAAAAAATGTTTTTAAGCAAGTTTTAAGGCTATACAAATATTTTTTATATAGCAAGAAAAAAAAATTAAATCCCTTGATTATTGCTAATTTTTCGCGGTTTAATGATATCTGTAAATTTTATTTCCTGTACTTGGGTGTATAAAACGTATATTATGATGCATGATAAACGAGAAAAAGAGGCAGAATGTTATAGAACAGCGGGGTAAAGAGTGGGAAAATAACGCGCGACTTTACGGCGTTCTAAAACTCTCATAAACCTTCGTACGCCAAACTTTTCAATTTTATGTTTCAGCGTTTCGTTCCCCCCACCGCCCTCGTTTCGCCACTTAGAGACTCGGGCCCAGGGTGGCTGTGGAAAACTCTACGGAAGAATAAAGACCCAGCGGAAAAGTGCAGCAAAAGACTTGATGAATTATTGCCACAGTTTTCACAAAAATTAACTTTCTTCGCGTACTGTTTGATCAAAAAACGACCAACCGGTGCAGAAAATTTCACCTTATTGCACGTGAAAAAATATATATTCCTATTTTTATATAAAGAATTTATCTTCTGAAATTTAAAGCAACGTCTCTTTAAATAACATTTTTTTGGTAAGAAAATACAATTATAAAACGTGTGTATATGCAATGGAAATTTCACATTCACACGTCTGCCAACATATTGAACTCCCCCGATCAGCCCAAGCGTCAAAATCAAGAGATGGTGGTCTGATGCCGCTGGATAAGAGATCAACATTGTTGCGAGCACATATAATTTGGTTTTCAGCGCAAAGGCAGCTGTCGCCCAATCGTTGGCCCCAGTGGGGTTTCGTGCATTTGCTACACACGCGGTGAAAAAAAAAATACACACACAGTCGTCTTTTAATCGCGGGATTTTATATATAATATACTACATATATTATAATAAGTAATGATATTAAGAATAAATTACGTATTGCGCGTCAAAAATCCCAAGTAGAATAGTCACTTTATCGTCAGCCGAGATCTGACTCAAGATATCCAACTAATCCACTTAATCGAAACGATATATATGATGGCTATGGTACTATCATAAAAAATTTTCATTATAATTTTTATAATATATAGATGCTGCATTTATAGCCACGCAAATTTATCAGTAGAAAAGGTACAAGTATATAGGGAAGACATATATAGCACATCGCATCTCCTCTGCGAATACAGGTCATCATCAGGCTCGCCTATAATACACCTGTAATCTACTTGACTATAGATGCAAAGCATAACTCACGTACCTGCCTACAAGCAAAGCTATGAGCAAAATGCAAGTGGCCTCGAAGATTTGATATGCTTATATGCGGCACCCATACGAGGAGAACGGAAGGTGACGCCAAGTCACGGGGATGCAGAGAGATATATACACAGCAGGGCCAGAAGGGCGTGTGATGTATTTGTAAAAAGGTGTCGGATTGGAACTAAGAAGAGCTGCAAAGGCCTCGAGGGAATAGCGCCTCGGCAGGGAGAGAGGTATAACAGATAAAAGAGAATTGTATAAAATAGGGTGACCGGGCAAGCGGGCAAATGGGGGTAGGTCGAGCAGTGATGTTATACCACCGCTTGGGGGGGTTTTTATCTGCAAGTGCATCAATGACTTTTCAACTGTTTTTAATAACGCGCTATAGAATAAAAAAAATTTTTACATTCAGATTATTTGCAGCAGAAAAAAATTCCTATCTAAAACAGTTGTATATATTCTCATCAACATCTAAATGATGCTGAAAAGGTACAAAAAGGTTGCTATTCCTATCTGTCAAATTTGATTTCACGCATGCAAGCACAACTCACTGATGGACACCCAGTCGATGAGACTAGATATGGATCTAACGACACCTCCATATAACCAGAGGCAATGTGACGAGAAGAGCATGTCACCCCTCGATGTGCACATCAAGTTTGCCGCTCGTAGATCGCAGACAGAGGGTATATTAGATGATGGGATGCTTTTGAGTGTCACATGGGACCGGTTGAATGTGCGGATCAAAGGCTGCAAGTGATGAAGTAAGTTGTTTTTTAATTAGAAATTTGCACAGAGACGATAGACGGATATATACATACGGTCAGCTTGTTTCAGTTAAAAGTCTCTATCGATCGTTGGAGACCTTGGTTCTACCGGCATCGCCATATTTCAGAGCTTGCAAGCTTTAGCACTCTGGGCACGTACTCGGGGCAAGGACCGCCGCAAGCTCCGCGCGTCTTGCGTTCAGTCTCTCTTCCTCAAAGTCTTACTTTTATTCCGCGCCATTGTGTTGCAAAGGCGCTCTCTCTGTTGTACCGGGGACTCTCGAAAAGCACTTACCTACTTACCAAATTGGACAAAGAATATTTTCATCCAACTCTTGAAAAGAGACACTGCGTTGTTGGATATCTTGTGCTGCCAGTGTGCGCCAAAATAAGCACGTCCGGAATATATCAACGGCTATATATATAAATTTATAAATTTGTATGAGCCATCATCAGTAGGTAAGTAATGTGCCTGATTATGGGACAATTCAATGTTCTCAGCTTGACGTCATGGACTACCTTTGCGGTGTGTATATCAGGCTACCTTGCATTCCATTAGAAATATTCGGTGCCAACAATGCGATTCTCCTTGCTCACCCAAAATTCCTGGCTGCCGTGCACAGAGACACGTGTCACTGATACCCAAGGAATGTTGTAGATCGACCACTGGAACAACACTCAAAGGACAAATATTTCTCTTAAGTATTTGTTTTTTTTTTTTTTTAATTATATACTAAAAAATAGCCGTCAATAAGGGATATGTTTATGATAATTTTATAATTGATAAGGTATAAGATGGCACTGTATATTTGTAAAAATAATTGCCTTTTTCGTAATTGATAAAAATGTAAGTATAGTTATGTTGACCCAAATTATTTTCTTGTTCGATAAATCATGCCTCGTGACGGGTCATCCTCGTGGGACCGCGCAGAATCTATTATCGCCAAAGAAATAATAATCGCAATATCGCAAAGGAAAAAAAATTACTAGCGCATTAGCCGTAGGGCCAATGGGGTCGAGCGGGTGTTACCATCCGGGTCATAACTATCGTCGAGGAAATATGGCCAAGTGTATATGGCCGTGCGGCCTAACCCGAGGTCCCTGTTGGGCAATAATTTTGTTCTTCGTAACATAGTGCTACAATATCACCGGTTCTTTATATGAGTACAGGGCAAATAGATCACATTGCCGACTAATAAGCCGTTTGGTGTTACATGTAGTTCGACTCCCTGTTCTCTGCATGATGGCCCCTCTGATACGACATATCCGCCATCTCAGTTCCACTGGCAAGTCATTCCTCTTTGTGTCCCCTATACATGCCCATAATATATATATATATATATACAGACGAATATTATTTTTCCCGCGCCCTGCCGAGTTTCCCGTTTTTCTACGAAATTCTAGGCGTCCATCAATTGTATTAGGCATAGTCGTCATCGAGGGGCGTCCAGTATTGTCATGGAAATGTGCCTGGCAATCGATCCGCCTCATTATGTCACCAAAAGACCCTGAAAGTCACATGCGAGTTCTATGGCAACTTTTTGGTCGCTCTCTCCATCATGGGAAAAGCTACACCCCCTTCGCAAGTTTATCGCTAAACAGACGGAAGCTGGATCGTCGAAACTTTAACAAGTTTCTTTCTTATACGAGTCAATCAGGTGTCTGAAAAAATTTTTTCATCAAAATCTTTATACACATATAATTATATCTCATATCGTTTTTGAATTAAAAAATATCAATTGGTCATAATCGTTGGAATTAAAAAAGTTATGGACTGCATCTGATATATTATATAACAGATCAGTTATATTGGTAGAAGCCATACACATTATGCGAATAATAACACGTATAACCATCAGAAATGCAATATCTATACGTGAGGGTACATAATATACACTTGGAAACTCGGGCTCGATTAGGCGGCAAATTATGTGACGAGACTGATAGGCCGCAACCCATCTCGGTGGAAGGTCTGCGACGGGTCTGCCGTTTCCTCAACTTGAAGGTCATTGTTACCTCGTTACAGTTTCCCTCGAGCTGTGTGGCGTGCCTCTACTGGAATCTGTCGCCATCAGGAGTGCTATATAGTGTGCCTCAGTCGCTCCCTCGCACTTCGATAAATCGAATAAATGCGTGCGGCCAAGGCAAGATTGGTCGTAAAAAAAAAATGAAATAAAAACGAGAGTCGAAGAAAATCAAAGTCCTGATGAAGAACGTGTATTTTCTCGACTGAGAATGAATTGAAATTGCTGGCGGATTTGTTTGCCAAGACTTTGCACGAGTGTCAGGAGTAATAGCAGATTCAAGACAAGGGGAAGGCAATAGCGCACTATCAGGAAGTGGCTATATGTGTTTTTAGAAGCCAGTGTAGATGTAGGTGTGTGTGTGTGTGTGTACAAGACAAGGGGAAGGCAATAGCGCACTATCAGGAAGTGGCTATATGTGTTTTTAGAAGCCAGTGTAGATGTAGGTGTGTGTGTGTGTGTGTGTGTTTGTGTGTGTTTGTGTGTGCGAGAAGACAGGGAATATATAGGTAGAGAATGGTCGAGCTTAGCTAGGCAGGCTGCAATCAATACTGTTTCGGTAATGTTTGTGTGTGTTTGTGTGTGCGAGAAGACAGGGAATATATAGGTAGAGAATGGTCGAGCTTAGCTAGGCAGGCTGCAATCAATACTGTTTCGGTATTACGGTGGAAACACTCACTCTGTCGTTGTCTTTGTCGCTCCGCAACGGCCTATGAGCTTTCGTGTGGGCGCAGGCGAGACGAGAGACTCGCAAGAGTAGCGTCGTGGAAAGGGCGCGCGGTGTGCGACGCAGAGGGTAAGACTGAGCTTCGTGGTCCGCATACTGATGACGGGCGGGCCGACAGTGCAAGGAAGAAAGAAGCTAGAGGAAACGGCGTCGGCTACCAACGGCAAACACAGACTATTGAGAATGATAAAAGAAAAGAGAAAACCTTATAACCGAATTGTGCCACACGCAGTTGAATCTGTTGTCCTACTACTAAATTTCAAGTCAAATTAAATTTTTTATCATTTATTAATTAAAAATTATAGCAATCAAATATATAAACATACGAAATTTTGGGTATTGAGAGTGTTTGAGGTTGTAGTGACAGGCGAGCGCGCGAGACGAACGATTTGACGCTCAGGGCAATTTTTTTTTTTGGACCATTAGGTTTTTTCGAAAGAGCCTAATGCGCGCCGAGGCGGAAATCCAGAGCCCGAGGGCCACGAGGTGGGTGCCAGTTGGTATAAACTGCGCCAGGTAGCCTGAAGCTATGAGTAACAAGGACCAGGGGCTGGAGAGTGTAGGAGAAGAAGCCATATATGTATGTAGATGCACTCTTATATACACGACGCGAGAGTCTGAGGAGAGTAATACATGAGTATGGTAGTTCGGGTGTAAGTGGGTACCCACTTGTGAATTGGCTCCCCCTCGTTCCACTCATTGGATCATCGTTCGTTCGCCGAAAATTCGATCATTATGATTGCTTATGATGTAAATGATGCCCGGAGGCAGCAATTGTTTCCAGTGGAGCGAGCCCGCTGCTCCCGGCTGCGGGTTGGGGTCGTGTGTGACGATCACTCCGAGTGTGTAGCAAAACGGCCACGTCTTTTAAACGCACTCTTCTTCTTGAAGACAAAAATTTTGTTGTTTCAAGGCAAAGGTCGGTCTTCAAAATACCCCCTGGGGCTGGCCGATCTTTTTCTAATTTGCTCTGAATTTTTTACGACCGTAATTTTCGCAAAAAATCGCAGAGTTGTCTTCACGATCTAGGCGTTTCACCGGCAAATTTATCCACAAAATCACCAATGTCTGTGAATAGAATATATATATATATATAAAGACGGGGGTTCTTAATTTTTTATTTAATCTTTTTTTTCTTTCATTTTTTTTTTTCATCGGTCTGTCTGCCATTATAGTAATTTCACGGTATACAACATCTATCCTATACGCGCTCGAGAAGCAGGGCTAATTTCATTAGGGATAAATATCATCATTACGCGTTGCGACCGTCCCGAAAATTGCCCAGGCCCAACGCGATTTCGATTTTACGCCGAGACCTGCGCTCGCTCATATAACCCGTGAGTATCTCGCGCGCGCGACCTCGCCCCGGAAGACCGCACCCCCCAAGCATCAAGATCCAATTTAATCGATTCAACATGAAAATAAGTCAATAAAAGTGTGCACATTCATTCACTTTCGGGTTTTTTCAAACAAAAAAATTATTTATCTTACTACACTGCAATTTGTATAATCAAATATAATATATATATATATATATATATAATCTGTATATATATTCTATCGATAAAACTTTTTTTTTTAATTGAAAAAATAATGGATCAGATTGATGTCAAAATATTAAAGGCGTAATATATAGCTGTGAAAAACATCTAAAGTCATCAGATGAAAAAGGAAAGTAGGAGCAATTAGACGAGAGGTTTAGCGGCACAAGTGTCGTCGAGACAGTTCTACGAATCGAGAATTGAGTTATCGATATTCTCGACGCGATCTCGCGCGGGAGAAAACGCGAGGAAGCGATTATCCTCATTCGCACGTGTAATACGTTATTAACGAAGCTCGAGCGCGATACATGAAAAAATATCCTGCACAATCGCCGTTATTATTGACAATCTATCACTTTGCTTGAGCCGCGTAGTGCCGCTAGATCTATTAGCTCATACTCTCAATAATAACCCACTGCATACTCCATCCACTGTATATACGTTATATAGCATTCGTATACTAATTGTTGTCTCTAATTGACAAAGTTCTCAGGCTTTGACGACGGATTCTTGGTATATACTACACGGCAATAGAGTCGCGCTATTGCTTTTCTCTTTTTCCTCGTCGTACTTGAAACTGATTCTGACGCGTCACACAGAAGCGCGTGAGAGATGCAGGTTCGTTATCGAGAATTTACGAGAACTACGTTATACGCTGCTATACGCTCGCAGGTCACATCAGATGTATACTCTATACAGCTACCATCAACAACCATCACATTTATACATATATTTTTTGCCCTGCTCCCTCTGATCTTTATGGCAACAGATAAAAACATATGTACAGTAAAGATGTCTCTCTCTTCATTATATTAATTTATCGCTGTGCGTGTGTTTATTTTATTTTTTTTTATTTTTTTTTATTCAATTAGTTTATCGATCAGCATTACATCGAGTGAAAATGTCCTTTTTCATCAGGTCTATGATTCAGCATATATTTATACTAGCATATGTGCACGCCTGCTTCGCTGGGCGAGCTATAGTTATTGTATAATAGAAAGTTTTTTGTATGGCTAATAGTTCACAATATGACGGCAGAGGATTTCTGATTTGTTGGATATCTTGTTTTATAGACCCTAAGCTTACTTTAACGATAATATCATCGCGGGACAAATCATTTAACACTATATTGCATAATTATTTTTCACGATTTTGCAGTTTAGGGGATGATCGATGGACTTTAAACGGCGCCAGGGGGTTACTGATGTTTTTTGAGTGATTTTGAGACTTCAAACTAACTGTTGAGAAATTATCAGCCTGAGGTATAGACTATTTAAAAATATATTTTATAGGGGGTTGCAAATTTTTTTCAGGTGTTTTTGGGACTCTAAACTAATTGTAAAACCTTATTTGCTCGGGAACATTATATATTACATCACTATTTCGCAAAAAAATTATCCTCCATTTTCACTTAAAACTTATATATAACCTTATTGTTTTAGCTTTTGAAATTCGATCAAAACACACGGACATAAACAAAAAACCGATGTTCAACTCGATAAAAAAAGAAAAAAAAAATCACGCGACAAAATGATAATCATCAAAGCATAATTATTTTAATGATTAATATTGTGTGTTTAGGTGGCGAATGTTTTTAAAAAATACCGAAAACAATACTACATGAAATCCTACGTCAAATGGTGCAGATTTTATGTATAATATTTATATGAGCAATAATGACGTGGAATTGTTTATTCTGTAATAAATATATTTTGATGTGGCCAGTGGTGACCAATATGTTGTTGATAATAAGATTTTAAAAATTCTCATCATGTGTGGATTGATAAAATGAGAGGGAGTTTTTTTCCCCTGTGGAAAGTCGAAGACAGGCGGCTACACACCAGCGGGGTAAGTAAACGTGCGTATTGTGGCCGACAGCTGTCAAATAAATGTTAAAAAAAAAAGCGCTAGCCGAGCGAAATTTCGAGTGGGTCGCGCGCGCGAGGGGTTGATGCGACCACCCTGGGATCGAGAGTGCCCTCGGGGCCAATGGCTCTCTGTGAAATCTTTCCAATTCACATCAAGCGTGCAAACTTACTTCAATCCTAAGTCTACATACTTACTCGTAGCGTCGTACCTAAAAATTGATAACGCAAGCATTTTTATATACGTATATATCAACCCGTCCACAAAACCTTTTCTATCTCTATCCTTACAGCCAACTTGTTTAACTTATTACGAATACTTTCATCGTACCTATATATAATAATAGGTAAGTAAGCGTTGAAATTTCAGAAAATATAATTAGAAAAAAATTTCTCAAAATTTAAAAAATATATATAACTCCAATATACATATATGATTTTTATTGTTATACGAAATTGGATAAAAAGTATATGAAAAAAATTTTTTTTTTTCGCGAAATTTGAAAATTTATAAAATAGACAAATGTATGCGGCGGAAGAAATGAAATTTGCGGTAGAAAAAATGGTCGCGCTGTCGGGAAAGAATGGCTCATGTGACAAGCGACGTCTTGAGTGGGGTTCTGAAAAGGCCGGAGGGCGTCGAATTTCGAGGGTGGTTTTTCGCGTCAATGGTTTATCAAGGAGCACTTGTTTAAAAGGCACCCCTGGTACATGGCTTACTGACTGGCGTCGCAGAGCCAATTGAGCCGGTGTGCGTCACTGGGAAAGTATAAATGGACGCGCTGCACATACACAGTCTGTCTCATCATCATCTCCTTTTTGCGTATAGATATAGTGCAGGCTTTCCCGTAAATACACCAGGGGATGGGGAACACCATCACGAACGTGGCCGCAAGCTGAAAGCCACACGCGGCAGTGGTCGTGTCCCGGTAATTGAAGTTATTGCAATATTGTGTCCTGTCAACGAACCCCGTCCATCTGCATTCTGCGTACATGTGTGTCGACATGACGACCACACACTTGCAGCACACGAAACACGCTACACGCGTTGTTGCATGAGAAATAGAGAGATTTGGATTTCAGAGACAGAGAGAAAGCATCATATATACACAAGCGCTTTAATTCCACCCTGTCATCCGTGGACTAATACGCATTCGAATGCCTATATGTCATGGAAAACGAGAGCTTTTTGCCCGCCAGTGTATGTCCAGTGTCTGATTGCAGATATCTCGTGTATCGAGAGGTGACGGAAGAGTTTGTACGATCGAAACGCGTTGAATATTTATATGCCAGTTACACACTCTTCCCCTCACTTTGCTTCCGCTTTTTATTGTTGCAGTACAACGGCGCGTGTCTATCTAAATGACAGCTCGTAGCCTTGGACGAAATGTTTGTAGATATTTTTTTTCTCTTTCCTGCCAATTTTTTTTTCTTTTTTTTTTTTTTTTACAATTCGATTATATTTTATAGAATAGTTTTTTTATAATCATGCAAAGTCTTTTTTTAGGAAAATAATACGTATAATAGGTATACTCATCTGTATAGTGCAAAGTTGTATAGCAATTAACGTGAAAAATCTCTGGTAAATTATTATTGCAATAAAGAAAATATGAGATAGTAAAAATTGGCATGCGACACAATCGTTTGGGAATCGATCGCCATCAAAAAGAATGACGCGTGTATTATTAATTCGTATCGAAGAAACCATGACTCGAGTATAGATTAATATACGTATATCTTTATGTATTTATCTTCTAGACGTAATCGTCTTATGGCCGATCCCTTTGTTCGCGTAGGCCCGTATAATGTATGCACCGAATTTCCTGTCCCTTGCCGATGACTCGAGTCGAACATAACGAGAGGGAGTCGAGTCACTCGTATACTATACACACGTTCGACTTTATTGAATTTTTGGTACTTTCTACTTTTCAACGGGAGCAACAGAGAGACCAGATGCCCATTGCAAACATTTTTTATTATCGTATAACCACAGTTTGTTAGTCGTTATTCATCGCGCAAATACGATAATATACACGTACAAACTACCCATGTAAAGCAGCATGAACGAGAAATAATTTTTTTTTCCATCTCTCGTCGTTGACACGTGTTTGCATAAATACTCAGTATTTACAGTGCACACACTGATTTTCAATTGTCATAAAATAATTAAAATTATTTTTTTCCACTTATTTTTTAGAAAATTAAAAATTGAAACAAAACAAATATTATAGATTTAAAATTTAGCTAAATGATACATCCAGTTTTTTAAAAAAATTTTATTAATCTGAGTAAATATATCTTTGGTTGACGAATGACTTATATATAAATAAGTGTGATTATTTATAAAAATTATAAATTTTTCACTCGTAAAATTATGAAATGAATACAAACCGTGTCTGACCCATGACGTCTTGATCTCCTTCGTCTTATACAGACGCTGTCTTCCTGATGGCGAACCCCCACTATGGCGAGCCCCCACCACTCGCGGTCGTTTTGGCCCACGTGACCCGAATGCACACGAATATTCAACTATTCTTCCGAACGTGTCTCGTAAGCCGAATTTTATTTTTATTACACCTTTTTCTTTTCCGTTTTCTACATTGAATCTTATACAATCTTAAACAAAGAAATAAAAATGTTAAAATAATTTTTGGCACAGAAATAAATATGCATAAATTCACGTAAATTAGAAGATATATGGAGAATATTTTTATAAAAGAATTCTTTTTCAAATTTCATTTTTGAATTTTAAATACAAGTGTAAAAAATAATTTGATATAATACTATAGATATAATAGGTGTATGCAGCCGAGATATGGTATAAGATAAAAATTTTCAGAATCTGTTTGGGAATTGATAATGCGACGAGTTACTCTATCTCACTTGAGGATGCACCGTTAGAAGAAAAAAAAAAAGCCTAGGACAGAAAACACACGTGCGAGAAAGCGCCGATTCGTTGGTCTGCTCTGTTGAGAAGCGTGCGTTAGCGACTGCTATCCGAAGACCCACGACAAAGCGCAGGGACTTTGGTATACCGGGAGTATGGTAAGTAGTTGCACCCCTGCCGCCGCACCAATCCCCCTGACCTATGGGTACTCGTCGTCGCGGCGCTCTCGCTCCCCCCTCAGTCTCTTTCCACCCGCACTGCTATTGCTGCAGGATTGCGCGCTTTTGCCGCCCCTCTCGCGCCGACGCCGTCAGCCGCTGCTTTTCGTTCCGTAATTTTATTCACCGTGTTTTATATTCATATTTTTACTGAAAAAAAAAATTTTTATCAGGCAAGTTTTAAATTTAATACAAAATTTTTTTTCCTCTAAATCTTTCGATTGGTTCGATGCTGTATGATTGAATTAAAAAGAATATAAAAATAGTTGTTTTTCCGTTTATTGCAACTTATGATGGTAAATAATTAAGTTGTTCTGTGTTTCTCAAGTATACAGTAAAACAATTGACAAGTCAATCATGATTATTTGCTTCAAGTATATTATTATTATTACAATATTATTCAATGGTTATAATTTTAAGATTTTTCCATATGTATTTATGAAAAATAAAAAAAATGATCATCACCGTCGGATAAGTGGCGTTAAAGCATGTAATCTCGATCGGGAAATATTCTGTAAACATGTCAAGATAATGATGGAACAATTTCCACAAATGCAATGTGGCGATGATTTGATGATTAGCACCTACTCAGACAAGTTGGCAGTATACATATAATTCGCGGCCACATCAGAGAGCAGAGTTGAAATATGACATGAATAGACTTGAATGGACATGTAAGAGTTTACGACCATTATTATCATTGAGCATACGTCGAGTTTCAAGTCAAGCACTAATTTTCTCATGAATCTGTTATCATTGGCTAAGCATATAAAATCATCGCGATGAAATCTGATGCCTACGTCAATTTCCGGCCGAAATGCCCGTGCAACTCGTCTGCTTAAAGAACCATAACTTTGATGGGTTCTGAAAGCCGTAATATCATATCTCGCGATATCGTGATCATGTCACATGCGGTACACATTATACAATACCTATACCTATATATACAGTATATGCCGCTTTCTTACCATACTTTGCCGCCTTATTAAGCTCTATCTGCAGCACAAATCGCGACATTTAATGGCATCACGCGCCATTTATAGCCCGTGAGAACATAACAAACCAAAAGATTATTTTCGATATTCCATTAAATATATACATCTCCAATGTATAATTATACATGTATTATAATTTTGTATAGTGTATAATTCCGCAGAAAGATGTCAATTTGTGAAAAACAATATGACATATACCTATATATTATTAAAATAATGAATAAAAAAAGTATTGTTTCATGAGATGTATTATTTTTTTCAGAGCGGGTTCTATGAATATCATGATAATTTGAAAACCAATTTGTTATTAAAAAAATCATGGAATAAACACAATATATATTCTGAAATTATATATATAATAATTAAATGCAGAATGCCTGCTAGAAAAGTAATGGCTTACAATTAATCTATTTACATTTTGCTGGATATAATATCGACGGTCGGTGTGCATATATACATGCCACCGTGACTAGAACGCTAATGAGTATTCGACCCCCAAATGTCCCATAATCCACGTTTGGGATCTTCATCTCTTTCACTCACTCCAGTGCACTCACGTATCTATTTTGCAGCCTATAATAATGCACGATGTACGAGGCCTCGCTAATGTCGTCACGTTAGATAGTTATAGTCATCCGGTTCGGTAATAAAAGGGTTAGCGCATGCGAGCTCAACCCCGACATAAAGACCATCCCTCGTTCAGCGAGGGTGTACCCGCTGACTGGCCAACCGACTGGCTCACCGATGCATGTGGTATAGGAAATTAATATTATATGTGAATATAACGCACGGGCCGTTTAATTCACTCTTATATGCCATAAATATTTGTACTTATATTCAGCAAGTCAATTTCGGAGATTTTTACTTGCAAGAATTTTTCCAGACAAGTATATAATAAGTATAAAATATATTATACTTATTTGAGGAAAATAAATAAATTTAGATTCATTTACACTAGTTATTATTTTGAGAGTGACTTATTATTGTGGGGTATACCTTAAGAATTGAAAAAGACATCATGTTCTCGCAACAGATCGAATCAACTGATGTAAATTGTATATATGTATAAAAAAATTGCAGCATACAAGGTCGATGGCGGACGGGAAATCCACCCTCTATATATAGTTATACGCACCTCGTCCCATCAGAAATAACGTTAACTCAAAGTGAATGGACCCATATAACGCGCCACGGGGATGAATTTTAACTTCGGGGTGACTTACCCTGCGAGCGTTATCTATTTTGACAGCGCGGTACGTCGCCGCGGTGGTGGGTCGTGCACGAGCGAGGGATCGCACACGCGCCTCATCACGCAGTCACGGTAATTGCCTTTTAAATTTACGCAATAACCGCAACCCACTTCTATAGGGGTCCATAGTTTTTACTTATGTATATATAATAAATATAAATAGTATATAAGTGAAATTTTTTGCTTGCGCGCATCAAACGTATATCAAGTTTTATTTTTCTTTTGCTGCATGATATATATACGCAACGTCAACTGGCGTGCGTATACGTATGCTAAATTGGCCTCTGGTATATATGCAATATGGCAAACAACCGCTATTGGGTTTCCAGTTAATGAACCCGCGCCGATCTTCGTAAGCATTTTTGCACTGTGGGCATGGCTTAAATTGGACCTTCCCCTCGTCCTCGATATATGTCCCCCCGCAACTTCCTCTGATGTATATTACGCGGCCTCCATTGGCCGAGAATCACTCTCACGCTATATATATTTTTTTAGTCATTTTTTCCGGCAATTTTCAAGATGATTTTTTTTGTACTCCCTCGCGTTCATTGCAGGATATATAGCCGCGCTGTTATTGATACACGAATTCTTTCTAATAGTATAATTGTCAAGATTTATCGCAGTTGATTTATTATACAAAATTTATGTATATATTTTTACCTGTCAATTGTAATTGTAATTTTTTATTTTCTCAATCAAGGTATCCAACTGATACCTAAGAGACCTTGACGAAAAATTAAATTTTACGAAATATAATGGTATTAAACCGAATGAGGCAAAAAAGTGATGGTATATGAATACCGAAAAGCTTGCAATAAAATACCAGGAGGATCGACGAGTATATTTGTATATTATATATATAGACCTCTGATTGCACGTACACGTTTATATATTATTTATACTGTAAAGTATATCGGTCGTGGTATCGCTTGTCCAGTTGGCTAAGCGGATCCCCGATAATCCGGATTACGTATTTGCCCGATTTTGCCTGCCATCTCGATCTCTCGCCGGACCGAAAGACGTATTTGCCCCTTAGCAACACCGTCTGGATCAGGCTGTAGGTAATCTGCCACGTTTAACGTAGCAAGCTTTTGATGTGCAGAGAGTCAACATAAGAAAG
This sequence comes from Macrocentrus cingulum, assembly GCA_002156465.1. Classification (NCBI taxonomy): domain Eukaryota; kingdom Metazoa; phylum Arthropoda; class Insecta; order Hymenoptera; family Braconidae; genus Macrocentrus; species Macrocentrus cingulum. Next base: position 121,841 of record MVJL01003946.1, read on the forward strand.
TCGATCACTATTTTCTTTATAAAATAAATAATATATTCCTATGCTTCATAAAAATGTCTATATGTCAAAACATTCAAACACAACAATAGCCATATCATATGTAACACTTTAGGTCATGTGTGTTTCAATTTTTTTTTTTCATACTATATATAGTTAATATTTAAGCGGAGTGTATGCAGAAATTAACAGTGAGTTAAATCATTGGTTATAGTTATTTTTTCGACATTCATTCGTGTCTTATATAAAAATCTAAATAAAAAAAATCAATATTACATTCCATTACACAGAAATAGAGAGAGCAAGAGAGTCACCGCTTGAAGTTATATCAACGGCAGAGGAGAGCAAGCGCAAAGTGTGCACCTCAACAGAAGGGGTTTATACAACGCTCTGCATCGTGATCAAATGAATATGATGAAAGAGTAGTAGTGCGCACGGCATTAGGTGTACGTGCCGTGAATACTGATTTGTAGCTGATTGATGGGGGCTGACCATTTCTATATAAATTTATCTACATATAGCCAAATATAGGTGTGTGCGCAGCACATCACCCTAACATGAGTGCGTATAGCAACGCGGTTGATATGATCGTCCACCCTGTTTGGTTCGGCCCTGAAAATCCCTCCGTTATCGTTGATCGCTATAGGTCGTCTGCAGTGGCATTTTTAATGGACCATTCTACTTGACTGCATTGAAAAAAATTTTGACTGACATTGTTGCCGCCCGTGGTTGATGGACACTGGAAAAATATACTCAAATTATATAAAGATCAAGGCGCGCGCGAGACGCATTGGTCCGTAACGTTATTGTTTTTGACGCAGTAATTTTACAGTGTCGTGAGTACATCGTCATTCGCGGCCATGCTACACACAGCTCCCCTCCGTGTAGTTGTACTTCTTCCCCCCTTACGCACACTGTTGATTATATCACGTGTCATGATGACTGTGGATACAAAATTTTAGTATTTATTTTTTAATCCGTATGATTTTAACTTCAAATCGCAATTCAATCATTTTTCAAAACATGCAAAAAATTTAAACTCTGGAACTACGTCAAACAGATGAGTAACAACTTGGAAAATGGTAATTTTGAAAACAAACTATATAAATAAAATATAAGCGAAGGTCAAATAATATTATAAATTCCAGAGAGTTTGCAATTATAACAAAAAATCCCGGGACAAAAATATTTTTTCAACTTAGAGCCTAAAGTTACTTTGAGGAAACCATCATCATCGCGGGGCAAAGCATTTAACACTATATTCCAAAATTATTTCGCATGAATTTTGGGTTTATATATAGGGTAACCGATGGTCTTCAAACGATACTATAGGGGGTTGTAATTTTTTTGATTGTGTTTGGGACTCTGAAATAACTGTAGAAAAAATATCATCACGGAGCAGAGCAGAACATTTCACAATATATTACATAATTATTACCTATAAATTTCAGGTTTTGCGATGTACAATAGTCTTGAAACGACATCAGGGGGTTGACGGTTTTTGTAGATATGTTTTTAGACCATTTAGGAACTATAAGAACAATACTATCGCGAAGCAGAACCTTCAACACTATATTACATGATTATTTCGTGAAAATTTATCCTCCATTTTTACTCAAATCTGAGCTTTTTCTTAGCTCTTTAAATTTGATCAACACATGGATATAAATAAAAGACTTAGGTATGCCTGTATTTAACGTGATAAAAAAAGAAAAAACAATCACCTAAACAAGTGACTTATAAAAAATATGGAGAAATTATAATCATTAATATATTACATATAGATTTTATAACTGTAAAATATAGCTTCAAATAAAGTGAAAGATAAGTTGATTATTTTGAATCCTCCGCACGACACTGACTGCACTCTACTTACAATATTTAACGGTTACTATGAAACCCAAAATCCTCGACTTGCTTTCCACTTGGCTGCGATGTTTCCGAAGAGAAATTTTCGTGAGACTGACGTGGCGAACGGGCCAACGTGTATTCATAATCCGCCGGCCGAACACCACGTATACACCATCACCGAAGCGCGCATTTTTAAGTTTTTCAGAAATTTTCTCGCCAACTCGCCATACCAACTCGGTATTTAAAGGGTAATACACATCCATTGATTAGAGTTTAAATTAGAAATAATTGAAAATTATAAATTTCAAAAACCTGCTTTGCATAATTATAGAGAAAATATATTAAAGTATTGAATAATTGAAATATAAAAATTTGTGTTTGATTAATCCGTCTAAACTTTTTGACAAGATATTTTTATAGCCATTGAATGTTTTTAATTATTTAAAGAAATTCTCGACACTCTCCTGAACCGACATTCGGATTCACATTTCCAATATTCTTGCGATATCTCCAACAGTTTATACCTAAACATAATTTTATTTATTTTATTTATACTTCAATATGGGTTGCATATGGGGATAAAAAAAAAATGTGAAACTTGTGTAAAATTTCGCGAAAATTCCTCTGGCCATTTGAGCGAGAGGTTAATAGAAATGCGCGATTTGTCATGCCTCATTCCTGGATATCATTTCCCGTGACGATGGCGGCCAATCATCTGTGCCAAGTGGCCGGAACAGAATCGAGCCGTATCACAGGAGGGAAGATTTAATAGAATGAAGAGGTGAAATGTAAGATGCCAAAATTCGACACTTGAAGTGAATTAAATTAACCTGCACTGTGTGGCACGAGTCCAGGTCCATTGATTTTCTTCTTGGGTGTTTGTAAGCGCACACAGCATGCTCGAGTAATTTTTAGCAGATCAAAAAAAGCCCAGGTGAAGATGAAGAAGGGAAAAAAAACAAGTGCCCAGTAAAAGAGAGAAGCTGCAACGCCTGGAGCTACAGACTCGCTCTTTCTCTCGCCTCACCTTTTTTTCACCGTCAACCTCGGCAGTTCCGACGTTTCGTATAAGCGAGCAGAGGTTCGCGGGAGATGCCGGCCAATGTGTACAGCAGTTTGAGTACGTATATGCTCGCAAGCATCACCATCAACCAGTTTGGACTGGTAGCCGCGAGCTACTCGCTGTAATACCTGCCTCATTCTTTCACAGATCCACCCAGCAGCCTGCCATGCTCTTTAGATCCACGTCACAGTGATTATAAACTTATAGATTTCATTATCATCAGCTAGAACAAATCTGATGCCAATAACTTTTATATATTTATAACGTCACCTAATGATGATGATGATGATGATGATGATGATGATGAGTATATTAATTGGTCATCGAGCATCCGGCAAAAATTTATCCTCTAAAAATTTCTTTCATTAAAATATCAGTATATAGAAAAGAATTTTAAGATATTTCAAACGAGCTGCCGAAGGTTAAATGCACAGCCGGAAGACACGCCGGTGAGCTAGTAGCGCGTAGCTGACGATCTCTCGGCATTCGCTATCCCGTTGCCTGAAATCAAGCAGACGACTGCGCGCGCCACGAGTATAGGAGAAGAAGAAGAAGACCTGGACGTCGAGCCCGAGGGACAGCACAAGAGCATGAAGGCGCAGACGAGGCTGCTGATGCCTCGAGCCTCGAGATTGTTTGATGGCTCGTAATCTGCGATCACTTCTCAACGTCAGGAGCAGCGCGTCGGTGAGGTGGGTGGACGTGTGAAGAGTTGGCGCACACACGCATATGCGAATACTGCTGTGGCCGTGTTGAGTCTGCAAAAAGGTTGGTGCTTGCAGTAGCACCGTCGGAGAGACAGACAGACCCCTGTAGAGATGGGATTGCGCGATAGACCGCGTGTCGAAAATAGAAATATAATCTGATAGGCTCATTGTGCCTGCAGCTACTTCGTTCTGTACTATCTCTCCTACTTCACCTTATTCTTATTCATTTAATTTCATTTCCTTGTCTCTCATTGCCCCTATTGCATGGCACTCGATCTCGTCGCCGTCTTCGGTTCCTTGAATAAGAGTCAACGGTCCGACAAGTGAACTCGATGATCTCAATAATTTTTCCCCATACATAATAATAGTTTTTACAAAATTAACATTTTTTAAATGCATATATATACGTAATTCAATATAATAAAACAATTTTTTCAACATTGCAACGATCGAGGGTGGAATAAACGATAAAAAAAATAAATTATAGCGTATACGCATATGAGAGGGGTATATAGTGCGCGTCTGTAAAAAATATATATTTTCCATTGGTCACAGTACCGTTTTGCTGCTCTGCGGCAGCATGACCAATGGCACTGTGATCGTAAAGAAATTAGAGGGGCAGTAATGTCTTCCGGGTACCCAACAATGCCTTCCGTTTGGCATGCGTCTTCTCGAGTTCTAGAATTTCGCACTGGTCACGGTCCGGGATATTTGTGGTCAAAATGACCTCAACAAATAACACAGGGTGATTCGCAAAGAGAGAGAGAGAGTAATCGCATCCGATATAAGCGTATATCTATATAGCTAGCCATAAAATACAAGTATGGGGACTATAATAATATATAAAACCTTTTAAATTGTGTCTTTACTTTTATATACTTACTAAGTTGCGTTTAAAAATATAGGAAAAAATAACATTTACTGGAAAGAAAAATAAGCGAGACAAAAATTTATGGTCAAGTTGAATTCGTGGTGAAGTGGGGTTTACGCGAAATTATACGTGTACATATAGATATGTGTACTAGTGTGTATATATATGTATGTATATATCTACGTCGTGCAAGCGTCGGAATGTACAGCAAACAACGTCGCAATCAGCGCCACACGCGGTCATCCGTCCGTGTTGAATGCGCTTCGAAGAGAGTCCGCTCTTCGCGTCAATGTCGCATTCAATGAAGCTCGCTATTCGGAGTTATATAATCGAATATATATATTTGTGTGTATTTTTGCACACCCCTTATGTGAAGCAATAGGGTGCATGTACTCTGTACTTACATCTAGTCCACTTTCGCTAATATCTATAGATATATTGGTGAAATGGCATGGTGCGGTACTCACTCAATTCTGAATCAATTATTGTAAATCGTTTTTGTTATGATCATTGTTTACCATCGTTTAAAATTGTCTGCACATGCGTTATCATAACTCCGGGAAATTTTTCGGTGTAAATTGGATGAATTTTCGATAGAAGGCCATTTGTTTCGATACAAGCAGCGGATTTTATTTGAATTTCACGTGGAAGTATTTTTTAATCCTATGCAAAAATCAGCAAAATGGAAATGTGCTAAAAGTTGTACTCATCGCGCTTCTAGAGATGTGCACAGGGGCCAAAAAACCGGGGAAAATTATTAATTTTCGTGAAAAAGTCGGATAAGCCTGACTTTATCAATAATTGCTCCGATATCTCTGACGTAATATATAGTGATACGATAGCAAGCACTGAAAAATCAACTCTGTCGCGAACACATCGCCAGTTTTTTCCGGGCCTCTGGAGAATATGCAGACGCATCAATAAGGCACGGTAAGTAAAATATTTTATATATTGCTATTTATGTTAATTATTGTCTCATTAGTTCATATGATTGAAATAAATTCCTCATACATCACTATAAAACAACTTAATTTTCGGTGTAAGCCTGCTATAATTATTCGATGAAATCGACGTCTTTTCGAATGAAAATCTCGCACTTTGTTAATAAAAAAACGCATGATTTTTCGATGCAAACGTCGTCTTTTTCGATAAAAACACCATCTTTTTCGATGCAGCTATCGTAATTTCAGTTGAATGTTACTTAGAAATATATTTTAATGTTATGCAAGAATTATCAACATGGGAGTATCCAAAAAAATTTAGTCACAACACTCCTGGAGACGTCGGCACTGACTGAAAACCCGGGCAAAAACTGTCAGTTTTTGTGGAGAAAGTCCGGTGACTCCGGCTTAATTACCGTTTGATGTCGCTGACCTGTATACTGATGATATCAGTGAAAAATCAATATACCTTCGAAGTTTTTCGACCACGTCATCCAGTTCTTTCCAGGTTTTCGGAAAGTGCACACGTGTCAAGGTGCCTATAGTGAGTTTAAAATACTCTAAATTACTATTACTATTACTATTTTTATGGATTTCACAATCCCCTTCTTACGCAAATGGCTTATTTTATAAATTGTTAAAGCTAAATTTTTTAGAGGGCTCTTAAAAAATAATAAACTATGATTTTTTGATACGAGACGCGAAAAACAAAAATAGTCGGTCATTTGCAGCGCCCTACTATGTACTGTATGTATGTGAAAAATTTTTAATCGAAATATTAGCGCTCAAAAACACACAATTTAAAACGTTTATTTAAACTCTAATAAAGCAATGATAGTAAAAAATTTCCACCTTGAGGAAACAATAAATACAGACTGTCATAAAAACGACAATTTTTACAGTGAATATTACATTCTTAACTAAATTATAATATTTATTCTTTCATATATACTCATACTTATTTTGCAATTGACTTTGCAATAAAAAAAATAAAAACAGCTAATAAATGTTAATTTCCGCAGGTTTTATAGACTGCTGCAAATTTTATTGCGGCTAACACTCAATTCCTTCTGTTGTACGCGGAAAAAAGAGTTACCCAAAGTGCGTAAACAGTGCAGTGGAAAATATTTCGTGATAAAATTTTTACCCATGAACAATTGCCGTCATCATTTGCGGCAGAGATGAATCAACGATCATCGGGAATATTCGTCAGGCCGGAAAATCGCCGGTTCCAATCACCGCGTTTGCGTTTAAGAAGCAGAAAATCATACTGAAATATTCTTTAGTGTAGAGTTCTTCTCGCGCGTATATACGATACATATATTCTAGAACTTCAAGTCTCAAAACAACGTGCAAATGCCTCGCGACCTACGAGCGTAACGTGGAATGTTGTTTCGACATTTTTTTTTTTCTTCTTTTAACCAAGTGCCGATGGGCGCCGACTGTAAGATGGTTTTCAAATGCCTCGTGTTTTACGATTTTACCCGTTTGACTCTTGCATTATTAGTGATGAGAATAAATTTATCACCTGCTTCCTCTACTTTGCCTCGAGTAAAAACAAAATATCGAAAAATAACGCAAAAAAAACATCCTGAATTTTTCACAATAAAAAGGAGATGAAAATAAAAGTGAAAAAAAAAATCAAGATATATATTTTTTCGCGGATGAACTATTATAAGGGTATAATTAATAAGATTCTATAAAATATGTAAGGATATGCTATAGACAAAAATTGATGCTGTGTATATATACTAAAGAATTCAAGATGCATTGGAGAGCACATAAAAAAATTCCTTCTACAACTCTGATCACCTTTGACTCAAAACAATTCAGAAACTCGCGATACTAAATGGTTCCATCGACACGGTCCGTTTCTCGATTCCAGGAAAAGCCGTGAAGATTCGAACGAGGAAGTATTAATCCCACGCGATCCCCGGGGATACACAGGGGTAACAAAGTACCCCATTAACTCGGCAGAAAAAGAGAGAAAGAGAGAGAGAGAGATTATTTCTACCCTGGAGTTTGTTGCGGTGATCTCTGTCTTGTCGACGTGCTCTCAAATGAACTTTTCCCTCTCGCGAGAGAACTTTAATGCTCCGAATCTCCCTTCGCTAATCAACTTCTCGCTGCAACGTCCATATAACGAGAGTGGCACGGGATTGAGAACAAGGCCACCCGGATTTTTTTATAATCACAAACTTTTCCGCGCGTTCATCATCTCACGCTTGTGCACATGGGTTTCGCACACTACTCGATAATATTGGCATCAATGATCCCGACGGTCAGATCTGATGGGCAATTTTACGAGGCGCTTGAGACCTCTGGAAAAGCTACCCTCCCGTCGGGTCAAGGCTGTATTTACGATAAGCCAAATTCTCGACCTCGTGTCCGATCATCGATAACATTCGCCTCCAAATCCCGAAGATCTGCGCATCTCAGACGCCTAGGAAGCGTCTTTCCCACGCTTATCGGCTTTATGACCTGTTAAATGGACTCGTACCCTCTTTTATCACACCGAAGGTCACTGATCAGTGCTGCTACTTAAACTCTCTCTTTCCCATGTGGGATGCTCGAAGAAAAAAAAAAAATTTTTTTTCCCTCTTTTTTTTATCGGTTTTACCGATCTGTAATATTGACCTGTGTCCTATATTTTCGTTATTAATAAAATATTTTGTAGAATGCCACAATATTATTAAAAAGTATTATAATTATTAAAAAGTAAAATGAGCCTGAAAAAAGATATCCAACTAACCGGAACACATGCTTACAATACTATAAGTATATTTTTCCTTACCCCTAATACATTAAAATGTTTATAAAAATGTTTATTAAATTTACGTATTATTAAGGAACATGAAGAAGATTTATATCTACTTTGAAATGATCTTTAAAATATATTAGTTTTCAAGTGATTTTCCAATCAAGTAAAAGTTATACCTATAGAGTACCACACGTTTCTATATATGCAGACGAATGATAGAGTAATGTTGGCACTACTGAGCTTGTTCTCTAGCGAATACCGTTGTCCTTGGCATGGATTTCATATCCAAGTTCTTCGACACACGTACGGGGTTATACTCGTTTATCAATCGCACGTTTGCGTGACATTTTGGCTGAGTTATCTTTCGTTTGTAGTACGAACGACACACCCGACTGGAATACTAACATAGCCTCCTCATGCGTTTGTAGAGAATTTTTATTTCAAATCCATTCACACGCCAAAATTACCCATTTTTTTATTATAACCTTCATCTTATTGTATCCATACAATATTTTGGCCAATTGACAATTGGAAAATTAAAAAAATCAAATTGAATACATATGAACGCGAGGAAACACATTTTTCTTCATAAAAAATAATTTTATTCTTAAATATGTTCATCAATCATATTTTTGAATTTTAATTGTTATTTTATAAAAAATTAAACAATTCTATAAAATTTTGTGTTTTTTGTTCCGATTATATTCGCTATAATCGAATGAAATTGGAAGTCAGCAAATATAAACATTGATTTATCCGAATGACTGTTGAAAAACGCCGCACATCAATCCCGTCGATTTGTCGATGTGCACGATGATTTTTGTCGTAACACGGTGGGAAAATTCCCGGGAGCGACGATCGGTATGCACGTCCGTCCATCGAGCTGTGTGTATGTGTATGTATATATACGTACCACACGCCTGCCAAAGCTCGTATTATTTGGACAGGCGGTCGAACTCGCTTATACATACGCGCTCCACTCAACCAGAATCGAAATTCTACAATATACAAAATTAGTCGGAGCGTGAGAGCTCTTTTGAACCATACAACAATCAACATATTATAAGCAATAATTATTTTTACTTATTTCATTACCTCGCTATATCTGTATGAAAATCACATTATTTTTTCTATAAACAAACTTAGCCTTTTGTTGAATAAAATTTACTAGGCCAAAACGTATACCTATATAGTTTGAGTAATTTTTCATGTACTTTTCATATCAATATACACGATTTATTTCTTATGTTTAAACAACAACATATATAATAATTTATGTGATAATATTATATTTGCGAATCATTTAATAAATCTCAGATACAGTTTTTAAGTATATCCAACTAAATAAAATGACTTAATTCAAATTGCCTATTAAGGTATATATAAATGAGTAATTTAATTTTGTTTTTTTACACCAATGCTTTTGATTATGATCTTAATCAATATAATGTGCATCAAGTGTAACCACAGCAGCGGCCATGAGGGTCAAGAGGAATAAAGAATTGGCGAGACTGCAGATCAGGTTGATTAATCCACTGGATAATTAATTCATTCAAGATTTTTCAAAGTCGATAAGGCGAATAAATTACAAGCACAGCAAGTTATACAATGTGTACAAGAAGACAGTGCTAATTTTCATGTCAACATCAAACTTATTTATATAGCATAATACTCACCCTATTTTCATTAGCGAGAAAATAGACAGGATCCACTCGAACCTTACGTCCTTTTGTCGCGACAATCAATCAGTGTGATTCAGTTTGTCCAGCAGTCACCCAGGGGTAGTGGGAAAAGCCTGAAAATAGAGCGAGGTTTAGGATAAGAACTTTGAGCAAAATACTTGCCTGCTACAACAAATTGGTCGACCGAACTGACAATGGCGAGCATAGCACGGAAAAAACCCAGATAAAACCAATTCATCGATGATGTTCTTGACCCCTGACACACCTCACCAATAGCCTTGGATTATCCTCTACTATATCCTCCTTCTGCTCTCTGATGCTTCAATAAGGATAACGAGCGAGAAAAACTCTCGCTCTTCCTGAGTCTTGGAATTTGCTTTCAGTTTTTCAATTATTTATATTTTTTTAAGCCAAATTCTATGATTTTTTAAGATCACGGGGCTCGAACCCGCGCCTCTTCTAGCCTCCATAATTTTCCTGTGATGAGGTGTCTCTTGAATCCATTCGGCTGCTGTTCCTAGTATGAATATTGAATTGATTTTTCCGATACAATTATTTCCTCCATATGATACATACACATACATTGATGTCTATTTACAATACATCAATCAAACGCTCTTGAACAATGAAACGTAAAAAAATCTAATAATAATTATAAAAATTCATATAATATAATATCTGATGTTTTTTCTGCTCTATAGTCCTTGGACTTGATCCGGAATTCATGCTGACATGTCATATATGTAACGTAGACCCGGATAGCGTTAAAACCTTGAAATAACAAGGCCACCCAGGAAAGATGCAAAAATAAATAATTTTTGCTCGCGTCGCGGATCACAGCTGGTAAAAAATGTTCCGGGTCAAGAAGAATGTAAGTGCCATAAACGAATGAAAGACTGGCGAGCAACTGGAGCTGGGCCCTCAGGTGATTATCCCCGGGAGCTTCGACTACCGGGTGAACGAATCGTGTCTTATGACTCGAGCATCAACTCGAGACCATCATCAAACTGCACAGTCTCCCTCGGTGGTTGAAAATCCATTAACGCATACGTCTACGCACTTACGCTGGCTAATAAATTTTATTAATACATTCGAAGTGCACGGAGTAATATAACGCCATTGTGGCCGTGGGGTGTGCTGTCTCAGGTCTCCAGACCGAGTGGCTAAACTATTAAACTGTGCACGCAAAGCGATAATAGAAGACGCTGTCAGCGCTGAGTGGCCTCACGGCCACTGTGGTGATACTCTTCCTTCCAATTCCTTAATAAACTAACACAGACCACCGTGACAATACTTATGCAACCGACATGATTTATGTCTACACATTGTTTCTGCTGAATCATTCAGTTTTTTAAGGAAATTTAATTTTTTTATTTGCTAATTTTACTCTACACAAATAATAATGAATATTAAGTAACGCCAAACAAAAGTGAAAAGTATATGTAGAGGCGATTTAAAGACATGAAAAGATATAGTACACTGCTCATATATGCTTCTGAGATTCAACAATAATAACGACACAGGGATGGACCTGGCAAAAAAGAAGTGCACGATGATAATTTGATAAATATTTTGATGGGTCGAAGACTCTGAAAGCGATGAACCATGCTATTATCCACGATGAGAGGTGAGAGATTCTTCCATCGAGTCACCATGTTGGCTTCTGGTGTCTGCCAGACAAAGATGGACTCCCATATTCAGCTCCTCTGCTCGCATATGATATTAAACACTATAATTATTATTTAAATTCCAGTAGGATGGCTCCCGGTGTTGCCTCGCTGCTTGTCCCCCTTCACTCATTTCTCATCATCCTCTTCGTCCTCTTCTTGCACTGCACGTCAGCGTCCACCCGTCCTGCCTGCCATTTTTTGTTTTGTTTTCTTTTTTTTTTTTTATGTTTTTCTCTGCAAACTCTTATCGCTCTCTTTGGCTTTTTTAAATTAGCTTTGCGTCGCGAAGCGTAGGCGCGTCGATCGTGCAGTAGTGCTGGTGTACCACGGCCACTGCCATGGTTTATTGCCACTACATGACCCCATGTAATCACTATAAACTATACCTTCTTCGCAGCTCTGTGTATCCCCATACGTGCCCGTATTAGTGCCATTACGAGCGCGTATAGCATCAGGCCGCCCTTGGTCGTCTGCTCTCGGAGGACACATGCACGGTTGAGGAGGCCAAATTAGCATCATCGCCATCAGATTTTATTCGCAGTTCAAAAATTTTATTACATAATTTCTATGAAATTATTAAAAGAAATCAAATAATATATGTATGTTTTTTAAAAATTAAATTTTTTTATTGCTTATAAATTATATTTCACTCGTGAGGAAATGGTCAGCAATGCAAACCTTTCCCCTGTTGCTCCTGAGCGCGGTAAAAACAATACACCGCGGATTCAATACCGGTAGCAAAGATATCGTGCGTTGTGGGTGGGCCTCGTCCAACCGGCAATGATGGTATACATACATATATGCAGGCATCTCTGTGCATATAGCATGGCTAGCGGCAACAGTAGCGCATCAACCTGTATCTATTTTCTTCATTCTATAAGACTAGGTATATACGTATATACGGCCTATATATTCCTGTTCATTTGTAAAACGCACAAGAAAAATTTTTTTTTTTTTCCATTTGTCAATCTGTAAATATAAGTCATCATTAAAATCCAAACGCCTACTAATGCTTATCGGATTATTGTTAAAAACTTGAATGTCAATAAGTTATAACCTAGTTATGTGCACATATTAAGGGCCTTATGATAATGATGATGATGATGATGATGATGATGATGATGGAATTCGGTGGACGTGGCTAAAAGTCAGTTGAGAAGGTGCCCCTCATTTCTCTTTTTCCCTCAAGCAGACTTGTTATTATTTGTACTATTGTTGGCTCGTGACTTGCACAGGGCCTCTGGCCGGACCCCACTGTGGATTGAGGGAACCGCCCACACGTAAACAAACACGCTTCACAATGTGTGCGTATGTCTGTGTATATATTTTGATACCATACTACGAACCTGATGCAAACCTTCAGACACACCCGATGAATCTTCCGGACTACTACAAACAGCGCCCGAGAGCTTGGGTAAATAATTATCTGAAAAATACGGAATATTTTGATTCCACGTGCTGGAAAAAAAAATTTTTTTTTCTTATACATAATATTGAGCAAAAATTATTTCAGGTGCACATCACTTGGAAAAGAAATGCAATTATCGTTATTATGATTAAATATAGGAAATAAATTAATTAAATAGCCACTTGTGCTTGTATAATCCGAGTAGTTATTATCTCGGAGCTTTCAGGAGTTTTGTATCGCCGATGGTCAAGCGAAAACGCAGACTAAATGCATGCACGTCTGTCTACATGTATATGTATATATGACGAAGGCAAGTTTTAAAGCATTCTATTAGTCAGTATACCACGCCTAGTCATCGAGCACGGTAAGAGGTAATTGATTTTACGCAGTCCTCTCATCGGATTTTATGGCCAACACCCACATATACTCACGGGGCCTCATATATGGACTCTTCACACTGCATGTGCCTCATCAAGATTACGTCTTGAGTAAGATTGTCACTATACGTTTATTCTTGAATATGTTTTATCTCTTGTGTGAGTTATTGCCACAGCAAACTTTCATTGCTGGCTTTTGAAAATCAAGTGAAAGCGTATATTTCACAGACATTCTGGCAGCTTTGACGCGTTTCCTGGTACGACTTGGGTGATAGCTACGCACCAATTACCGTTTCCAATCCTGCGTGGAATCCCACGCAACTGCAACTTGTTTCGTGTAATCAGCTGTTATCTTGTCTACTTTGAGACCTGATCTGCTCGGTGTGTGCCGATAGCACACACCGAGTTTTTGACTCTAAACGTATATAGAATTGCTTCAGGAAAAATTAAACTCCAGGTATAGTTATCTCGCGAAAAGAGTCTAACACAGTACGTGGAGTATAAGTTATGTTTTATGCTTGAAGACGAAACAAAAAAATTTTTTTTTTCAGATCCATCTAATGTATATAGGTGCAATATATATACGAAATTTATATTTAATCGAATAAATATATATATTTTATCAAATGATATCTTAATATGGTTTTATTTGAAAAAAAAAAAAAATACTGCATCGAGCATAAAAAAATTTTTCCCACAGAGTAATTATCAATCTTTACATATCTATACAATTCTTTTTCCCGTCCCACTCTGACAACTCGTCTAAAAGTCAATCACTCGGAAGGCAAGCATTAAAGCTTCCATTTTCAAACTGGAGATCGCTAATCTCGTCGGTAACACCGGCTTTCCCCAGGCAAAACGATCAGGGCGTGATTTCGACGATAAAGAACAGGCGAGAGAGACCGTCACTACGAGCAGTTGCTAAAGGCGTGCTCCGGGACACCCCGAAGCAAAAGGTCCATGTTTTATTTTTCCCGCGGTCTGAAGATGCACTTCGTCATTATGCACATGTCAATCAAAACCTTAGGGCTGTATGGCCAAGTGATCACGCGCGCTAGAATCATTTATCAGAAAATCATATTTAGGCCAAACAGGTCAAACGCTGAAAAAAAATTCTTCAGGATGAAAACTGATATTTTAGAAAGATACCAAAACATACGTGGTGGACTATATGGTATGGATGAAAAAAAATATATATTTGACAATATTTCTTGGACAATGGAACCCGCGTACCCATAATTTCATTGTCATGACGATTGTCTCGGTTATCTCATCCTCATTCTTACTCTAATCTCAATCCTCGTACGGTAATAAAAACGCTTGAGATGAGATCTATTATCGACATATGCTTTGGGAAATTCAATGGAAAATGTCAAACTCTCTGATCACTCAATCATTTATTTTTTAGTATCGTCATATTGTACAATATTAGACAAAAAGGGGCCTTTCGATGCTTTCAAGATATGTATACCCTAGTGAACCTACGATGACTCCGGCACACGAAAATCTGATCTATACACTAAAAACGCATTCTCAATATTGTTTTTTATTTTTTATACGAACAGGTTAGGAAATTATTCAAGTACCAGAGCAGCCATCGTATGTTTAAAAATTCTTCGTATTTATCAATGAATTCTCTGGAAAAAAAAAATTTTAATTTTAAAATGTACTTCGGTACATGCCTCTATAGAGTAACTACAATGTCTGACCATGCACATCTGTATCCCCTGCCTTTTGAAATACTAAAAAATGATGAGTTTTTTTTTCAGAAATACTTTTTTTTTTCAGCTTTTCTATCGAAATCTGTCGCATTATTGACACAAAATATTACTGAATAAAACAAAAAATTTCTACAGCAGAGTGTGGCATATATTGCCTTTTATATATACTGCAAACAACGTTGGTATATAACATATGTGTGGAAATCTTGTCGACGGCGAATATAAATATGTAAAAAATTTATTGTTATATATCATTATTATATTAGTTGGATATAGTTTCCTCTTTCAAAATGAATCCTTATTGATATCCATATATATATATATATATATGTGTCAACTACAAATATAAAAAAATAATTTCTATTTTCGTGTGCAGAGGCTAAAATGGACAACGACAAGATATAAAAGGTGAAAAGGAAAAAGAAATAAAGTTCTGCTAATAATAATAAAGTGTGGCCGCACACACAATATAACTGAAGGAGTGGAGGCCAGAGTTTGACGCGTAGGCGAGTGGTCTCTGCCTCGCCCTTTTTCTCATCTCGTATTATATTATTCCTTGTTCCTTCCTTCCTTCCTCGAGTACATTGAGAGAGGTCCAAGTTGGGCGCTTCGATCGCGTCGGCCCTCTCCCGCGTACCAACCCATAATTAGAGGCTTTTGCAAATTATATGCGCGAACACAGTGTCTCCTCGGCGGTAAAATATCGGCTTAATAATAACAGTTGGAGGGCACCAGCAATTATCAGGACCAGTAACGTAGAGTTTTGCTGTAACTGCATTATTATTTGCTTGTTTTCTATTATTTCCCCGCGCCTTTTTGGGGCTGCATTGAGGTGGAGACCGGAAACAACGTGGGTGTCACTCGTCAAAAAAGGCCGCAAGACACCTTTAAGAATATACCCTCGACTTATTTCAACGTGGCCCTTTGACCTCACTTGTCGTGTCTGCCAAAACGTCTGACGCCACTTTGACTGTGATGATGTGCACAGAAAGGGCTCTTTAGTAGTCATGTCGGTGTTTTGCTACGTAATTATACCGACTTGTTTTTCTCGCGCTTCTGTGGCCACATCTCACACGAGAACGCCACGTTGAAGAGATGGCAAAAGGCGCGAGCCTATAACGCGACTCCTTCGCTGTTGCGCGCCGTGCGGCTTTTTATTGGCTAATTGGTAATTAAGTCAGGTTAAACAGTGGTTAGCCAGCCAATGCTTCATTGTCCCTTATATTCGAGTGGCTAAATTAATTTGCCGTTTTGTGTCGTCGCGTCCACCAGAAACATGAACACACATCCAACTAAACTCATGATATATGCAATGGCATATATTACATTCTCATGTCATAGTTCATGCCCATCCTATGATAAAAATTTTCCAGTCCTCATCAACCCAATTTTTCATCATTAGGATATACGGAAAAATTGTATGTATACTCTACAATCAGATTTATTAGTTTTTTCACCACAAATATATTGTATCTTTATCCAGGCAGAAAAATCTATAACTCGACTCGATTTGACTCAGCATACATAATGACATACCGAACTGATTTCTAAAGTAGCTATATATGCTATATATGCTTGATGCGCGCAAGTCGAGAAAAACTTGTTGATACACGACAAAAGTGTTTTTTATATAGTCTCCAGAATAAGATCCGAACGGTCTCTCAACTCCGAATAGACCCAGCAGCGCGTTTAAATTCAAATATATTCATCCATTCATTCATTCATTCATTTAAACATGAACACGCACTCATTCACTCACTTATCCGCGCTCAAGTCAGTCGGGTCTTCCATGTATCTCGCAACTAAAACTATATTTTTCTGACCAATATAAAACACAACAGCATATCAACGATGACACGCAATAAGACCCCGCGACAAACTATGATGTGCGTATTCAAACGAGGGCGTGTGTATCAATTGTCGCCCTATCGTGCTCCACACCTCTCAATGATTAAAAACAAAAATAATAATGAAATAAGAAATATTTCTTGGGCCCTTATACTCGGGGTGGCCAAGTTGTGTGGGTTGGGGGCGGACGCCAGGACACAGTCAGAGACGCCTGCAAAGACGGAACTACGCGTCAGAATGTAGGCAGACAAACTCATACAACCGGTCGCGCGGTATATGTAGAAAAGGTTCTATACGCGGCGGTGGAGAGTCGCTGATCAAGGGAGACATCGGCTCGTGGATGCATTCGTCGCCCACACGGCTTGGAAAGGGAAAAAAAAAAAATGAAAAATGAATGCACCAACCCGGACCCTTTGTTCGCCAATCGCTTTGTAGTTAAACAATGAAACTATATACGGGGAGAGATTTAATAATCTCGTCTTCGCACAGAGGTATACGGCCGGAATCACAATCAAGGGTAGGACTTGTGCACATATAATGTGTGTGCGTGTGTAAAATCGTGTGGGAGAATGCTCAAGAGTCGCTGCATGTCTCCAATTTTCACTTTTGGCATAGATTTTCATCCACATTGCAGTATATTTATTTATTTATTTCATCTAATTATATTCAACTCATATGTAATATTTATATCTAGAAATTGGTCACTGATGAAAAATATAGTGAAATAATATACCTATTAGAATGGCGCACAGAACTGATGACTATTTTTGTTTTTCAGGTCTCTTGTCAGAAAATCATACAGTTTATAATATTTTGAGTTGTGGTTCTTCGAAAACTCGACCTTAGTTAGAATTTGCTCACGCTGGATATCGAATTAGAATATATTCATTTGCATCGGTTAGAAAATTATAAAAATTAATTACCGTCTGTGGACCGTGATAATCAATGTCAAAGTCGACCACTATATAACACGTAAAACCTTATTTAACGAGGAGTTACGTAACGTAATAAAAGTGATAGTTTCAGCTATATCTCGGCGAAAAAACAATAGAAATTCTTCCAAAAACTGTACACTTGTAGAAAAACAAATTTCAAGTGCAACGATATTTTTAAAAAATTTCTTGACCGTGATGTATAACTATAACAATTGATGGAAGTACAAAGCGCTGTGTCTATATAGATATACGTTTAACATGCAAAGGGAGGGGATAGCGCGTTCAGCGGCAGTAGAAACAGACAACTTTTTTCTACATGGTCAGACAGGCTTTGACGAAGAACTACAACCACATTTTGACCGTTGCTTGTATCCAGCTGATTTTATTAGATGGCTCTTAAAACATGATGAACTATGATTTTTTTTAAATGAGACCCAAAAAAACAAAACAGGTGGTTTTTTGCGCCAACCTAATGCCTATACATCATACGAAGTATATCAAAGCCTGATTAAAATCTTTTTCAAATTTTTGATTTATTATTGAAACATCAAAATTCTATTCAAGCATTTTTAACTACATTTTTAAATGCTGCAAAATCAAATATCAAATATATAAAATACATGCCTATATATTAATGTTTTTTTATTTAAATAATGAAGTTGGGTATAAATTAATTATATCGATATTCTCGCTGCCCTAATAAATACTTAAAATAACCAAAAAATTTTAACTGAACATAATTTCATTCTGCATTAGGTTTTCCAAATCGGTAATTTATAAACTAGCTATAAATTAATTGATGGTAAAAATCGCGTATTTTCTCGGAAAAAAACGCATGATTTTTCAAAGCAAACGTCGTCTTCTCTGATGCCAACGGCATCTTTTTCGATACAAGCAGCGTGCATTGTACTTGAAAGTATGTTTTAATGTTATATGCAGAAAGGAGTAAAATGGTAATAACCATAAAATTTTACTCACTGCATTCCTGGAGATATCCGCACTGGCCGAAAATCCAGGAACAACTAATAATTGCTTTTAGATATCTCTGACATGTATACTGATATCAGTAAAAAATCAATACTTTGGACGTTTCGACTCCGTCACTTGGTTCTTGCCGGGCTATCAGAGAGCAATACAGACGTGTTATTAAGGCGCACAGTGAATGAAAATTTTTTATACAAGACTATTTTTTATGAATTTTGCATAATTCTATAAATTACTAACCAAAAACTATCGCTTTGCATATGTATAATTCAAGGGTGTGCTCTAGTATATAGTTAAACCATCTATTTTAAAACTGTATATAATGCCAAAAGAGGGTATATACCTATATATATACCCCAAAATTCTACTGGCGATAGTCACGATTCATGATGTTAACGTATATCTAGAATGAATTTCATAGTATGTCTGATTAAGATGAATCAAACATACTATAAAATTGTTCGCGGCAAAATTTTTCAAGGGGAACTTCTGTAGGAAATTTCTTTGTTTTTTAAATTTAGCGCAGTGATAACTCTGTGTATATAAATAAAAGGTATTATACAGCGTTGGAGTTTTATAAAAGAGGAGGGAATTTCCTACAAAAAACTCGAAGTTCACCAATACTATATACGAACGCATGCGTTTATGTGTCACTATAATTAGAAATAAATTAATATTATTTATATATATGTAGCGCTTGATGTTGACTAAAAAATTGTGTTGAGACATGTATATTTACAAATTATGTATTGTATAATATGCAATCTCACTCATCGTCATAATAAATTTTGAAAAAGGTCGTATAATCACTTTATATTTGACTACACAAATCAACTGACGAAATATTTAAAAATATTTTCCATCACTATCATCTATCGCATTGTCGGTGGGAAAAGGTGGGAAAAACAAAAAAAAATAATGAATCGGTGCAAGATGATCATCCCTCCGAGAATCTTGCCGCCGTGTTGCATAGTTCAGCCATAAATAACCCCGGAGGAAATGAATTATGTATAAATGTATAAGCGGTGCTCGCGATTTTGGAATTTCGCCATGTGGTATCTGTCGGTCGTAATGACGGGTAATTACTGAAGCTCCTCACTCTTGCCAGTTCGCCACCACCACCACCACCACTACATCAACCACCTATATGTCATAATGAACATGGAGAGCCCGTCCTTACCGTCTTACCGTATATAATGTACTAAAAATTTTAATGAATAATCTTGTCGCTTAAAATTCAATGAACTAACATATATATATAGCATAACATACAAAGTAACTGATAAATCAAGTCTTGAATATTTTATTTTTAACACATCGTTTGTTTTTTATTATATTATTAATATTGCTTTTATTACTACTATTATTTTAGGTTTTATCGTCAAAATAAAAAATTTTTGGTTTCCTCGCAGTGTAATGTAAAAGTGAACTTGAAGGAAAAAGCCATTGAAAATATGGGAATAAAAAGGCTGTACATGCACGAGTGACGCTACCGATGGAAAAATTATTTTTTTTATCATTTTACCAAAGAGCTTTTGCTTGAAAAAGGACTCCGGCCCAGTATATACCCAGTCAGACGACACGAAACGAAATAGAATACAAAATTTATAGTATAGTGAAATACCGAGAAGTATATGTAATAAGTTTATGCTTATTTTAGAAACGTGCCAGACTGAACATGTCAGTGATTCAAACAGTCAATGACAAGAAAGAATGGCCCAAAGAATAAAATCAACCCAATGTAAGATTATAAAAAATGTTTAGAGTTATTAACATGCCTGTATTTTTTGTCACGATGAGATGAAAGATTTCTCGACATCTGGATTTAACGTTACCCTTACTGGGTTATTTATTATGTTCAACAGCTAATAAACACATGAAGGAGCCGTGTTTACAGGTGTATGAATCAATAGGTATTTTACATAAATGGTCAATTATTCGGCGGGCGAGACCGGAGAATTTTTACCCACATCTCTAAGAGGCATATACGCAACTATACAATACACGCAATATAATAAGGCAAAATGTTTATCTGACAATTTATTTTAAATAGAGAGAAAAATTATATACGTGCATGTAGCGCATTGTTTGATGGTTAGTGAGGAGTACGAGGGACCATAAAGTAGCGTAACACTGCAATGAGAATGATGATTCAAAACTGGTATACTGCAGTCGAGTGAGTCTATTTCAAAGGCATGACCCCGGAAAGAACGACAACGAGAGGGCTCTTGTTGCCGGGAACGTGCGAGATGTCTACTACAGCGTTTAGATGCATGCAAATATATATGTATATATATATATATATGTCGAGCGCATGCTTTGGGCCACTCAATAATAATTATAGTATTGTGTATAAAATCATGAGTTTGAAGCATTCTCAAGTCGGTGCGGTGTTTATATAATTTTTTACACGTTTTTTCGCAGATATTCATCTGGATGCATAGTTTGAGGACAGAATTTGTATAAATGATTTATATACCTGTTTCAAACTATATAGTATTGAATGAGCCCATATAGTATGAGGACAGATTTTGTATAAATTCTTTATATACCTCTCCTCATACTATATAGTATTGAATGAGCCCATACTTAAGTGAATGCATACTTTGAGCTTATCGGTGTTT